>VDFB02332588.1:41171-326869 GCA_007258455.2 Sequoia sempervirens
TTTTAGTAGTTTAAATCCTAAGGAATTGATAGATTAGATAAATGACATAGAAGAATATTTTGAGTGTAAAGAAATTTCAAATCCTGAAAGAGTAAAATTTTAAAAACAAAGCTTCGAGATTATGTTGCTTAATGGTGGAAAGAGGTACAATTAGAAAGGAATAAAAGAGGGAAAGAAAACATTTAAATGTGGGATATGATGGCATCTAAATTGAAAGCTAAGTTCATCCGTACAGATTACAAATTGGAATTGTGTTGAAGAATAGTAGAATCGAAGACAAAAGGATATGAATGTGAAGGATTATGCTAAAGAATTCTAAAAGTTGACAATAAGGGTTGGTCACCATGAAGTTGATCAAGGGGAAATAGCAAGGTATATTAATGGTTTTAAAGGATCTATTCAAGAGTTAAGTATAGTTGCCGATATTGGCATGGTGTGATGATTTAAAGGTGGTGGTGTTGTTCTTGCCACCAAGGTTCAAACCCCTTTGGGGTGGTATTGCTGAGTGGTTATATTGGGGATGAGGTCCCCCGTTTGTGACATCACCAATTCATAGCTCTAGATCAAAGGCGTTTACCCCTTAAATAAAAAAAGAGTTGAGTAAGTTAAATTATAATCAGCTGAATAAGCATATCAGTTTACCCTAAAGGCCGAAGACAAGTTGAACAAGAAATTTCAGATTGGATAGAGTAAACAAAGAGAAAGAGATTGATTTTAGATAGGTGGCAATTAAAATCAAGAAAATAGGGATAGAGGACAAAGTTCTGATGATCCTGAAGTTGAACCCAATGAGAATCAAAACTGTTGCCACAATAGAGATATAATGGTTATCAGCGTGACAATGGAAGATATGGTAGAGGAAGTGGAGTATTCTGCAGCAACTATTTCAATTGGGGAGTTGAAAAACACAAGGCATTTGAGTGCTTACAATTACAAGGAGATCATGACAGGTCATAGAGAACCACAAGAGCCACACATGTTAATGAAGAACTTTCCTCCAATGGAGAACAAGTGAACCAAAACAAGGTGATTCACTGTTGATGAGAAAAGCTTTGTTGAGACCTGCAGTCAATCAAACTGAACCAACTCAAAGGAGAAATTTATTCAAAACCATATGCAAGTATGTAGAAATATGTTGTAAGAGCATTATTAATAGTGGTAGTACTAATAATTTGCTTTCAAGTGAGATGGTAGAAAAGTTGAATCTAAAGAGGATAGAGAATCCTACTATTTAGAGACTGTCTTGGTAGCAAAAAGATCATAATGTTATGGTTAGTAAACAATGTCTTCTTAAGTTTATGATTGGAGCTTATATAGATGAAATATTGTGTATATCATGTCTAGGAATGTTTGTCATATTTTGTTGGGTAGACCATGGCAATTTGATAGGAATGCGATACATGATGGTAGAGCTAATACTTATAGGCTGACAAAGGGTGGAGAAAAGTATGTACTTCTACCCTTGAAGGATAAAAACAAGGTGAAGAAGTGAATGGTATTGCAAAAGTGTACCTAGTAGATAGGAAATAATTTTTAAAGGAATTAAGCAAGAAGGTTTTTGTTATGTTGTTATTCCCAATTGTACGCAAATAGGAGAAGCCATAGAAGCATTGTGCCACCACAGTTGCGATAGCAAAACTATTGGCAAAATACAGTGATATTATATCAGATAATTTATCAAAAGGGTTACCACCACTAAGAAGCATAAGTCATCACATAGATTTGATCACAAAAGAAAATTTACCTAGTAAGGTTGCTCAAAGGTTGACATCAACCAAAAGTGAGTTAAATAGACAAGTTTAAGAGATGTTGAGGAATGGCTTGATCTAGTCAAGTTTGAGTCCCTATGCAATACCAATTGTACTAGCACTGAAGAATGAAGGCGAATGGAGAATGCATACAAAATCCAAAGCTATCAACAAGATCACTATAAAGTACAATTTACCATTGTCAAGGATGGATGAGCTTATGGATTGCTTGAGTGCAACAAAGTATTTCAACAAGATAGATTTGAAAAATGGTTATCAACAAATCAGAATTAGAAAAGGAAATGAGAAAAAAATACATAATGACAAAGAAAGGCTTTATTCAGTGATTGGTAACGCCATTTGGGCTAACTAATGTACCTAGTACTTTTATAAGATTATGAATAAAGTTTTGAATCCTTATCTTAGTAAGTTTGTTATATATTTGGATGATATTTTGAATTTCAATAAGTGTAAAGAAGAACATTTGGAACATAAGAAACAGTGAATACATTCATTGTTATGGGCTTTTCACCCTCTAGCCTCTTTCTCCATTGTAAAAATTTTCAAAGGACGTAATATCTTAGAAGTGTTGTTGATTGTTATCAATGTCATATTAACCCAATTACAACACATTCATTTATTTTTCTTTTGTATGTGTAGGTTTTCATGAGCATTTTTTAATTCAGTTTCATGGGATTTGATCCAGGTGGTTTTTACTTTTATTCATCTCTAAGAATATGAAACTATAAAAGTCAAATCCCACAAAATAACAAATCTGATTAATGTGATGTTTTATCAAGATTCAACTGCATAGTTTTTAAGTCAAACTCATTGGCCCATATTTCAAGAGCAAGGATTCACAAGTGAACCCATGTTTCTTGAGCACAATTATCCAGTCAGCACTCATTGCATCTAGGCAATGCTCTACCATGAAGAACATGCTTTAGTCAAAGGAGTACTAGGATGGATGACCTACTGAGAAGTCCCAATGCTTCACCCCTGTGAGTATCACCTAGATGCAATGAGTGCTGAGTGGACCATTCATGCTCATTACTCTTGAAATATGGTCCAATGAATTTGACTTAAAAACTGTGTAGTTGAATCCTAATAAAACATAACATAATTTGACATGCTATAAAAAAAACACCAACTACTTGATAAATCTAATTAATGTTAACGTATATGCTTTGTGGATTCTGGAAGTTCCTCAAATAGGTAGGATTCCATCACTGCTCCCTGGTTTTTCTGCCAGCATCATTCTGTTTCTTCAATGTATACATGGAAATCTATTAGGTTAGAACACTCAGAACTTGACTTCAAACTGCAATTTTAATGTATCTATTTCCTATGTAGCTTTTTTCCTTTATCAAAACAATAATGTTGTGGCAATATATCAGAGAGCAATTAAAATAGTCTTTGAAGATTACTATAGTAAAATAAATTATTGTGAATATAAGATAGTAGACATAATGATGCTATGCAGATGAGCTTTTTTTCTTTGTTTTGAAGATAGACATAATGATTTCTCATCTGCTAAGCATTGCAAAATGGCTTCAGAAAAATATCAGAAATGTGATATTTGTCTTAATTTCTTGCTACTTAAAATGTCCTGTTAGACATCTGGCTTATAAATTACTATTATTAAAAAAAACATCAGAAGAAAGAATTGAGTAACACTGTTTATTAATTTTATGGCCCTTGGCACATCATACATCAATTAACAGGTAAGCTGTTGAACTAAGATCAAGGCCAAGTTAAGAGGGTCCATATCTTCATAAATACTTTTTTTTTAAATGGAGATTATTATCAAATCATTGAAAACTAAGGAAAACAGTATTGCATAATTCTCTGTGGATGCTATTGAACTTAACATGCTAGATAAAAAATAATTTTAGATTGCTTTTCTTTCAGTAATGTGTAGTACTTGATATACTATGAAATGAGTATAGTTTTGTCCACACTTTGGATAGCCACATCTTCCCCACTTGCATTCGTCTAAGTGGGCACGACAAAGAAGATCTTGTGCTTCAATGGGGAAGTCAGAGGTTTCAATCCTGAGGAGAGTAAGGTATATACACCCCATAGTCTAAGCGCAGTCAGGTACACAGGGGTGGTCTCATATGCTGTCAGCTAACCCAAAGTCTAAGCACAATTATATGCATAGGTGAACAGCCACCCGTTGTGGACCTTAAAATATGGTATACCTTTTATTTTTTCCTTTCCTCACATTAAACAGAAAAAAGACCTAGAATATCTAAAGTTACAAGATCAATTAGCATAGGATTAATACTTTGTACCCCAGTTCTGAGGTAATTTCCCACAAGTGCATACACTAAACTGCATCTCCATCATGATGTTATAAAAGGCACGAGATTTAACATGGAATTATTTGAAATTTTTATCTATCTACTAATATCAACTTAAATAAGGCAACAGTTAGCCACATCATGAATTGGGATGAGATGGTACCTCTGCCTGGACCTAAGAGTGCTGCCAGAGCTGTTCCACCCTTGAGATATGCATTCTCTAAGATTCCCCAAAATGAACCTACAAAAGAATAAAACCTTCTAAAGATATATTCGTATTAGAGATAACCAAATATATATTGTCAGACTGGTACTCAAAGATTGTACAATATTTTATGTTTGAAATGAAAAAACATTTTTTCTTCTAACTAATAACAAGATATTTTGATTTAAGAAAATGAAAAATTACGTGTTATTGTTCTAGAAAATAAAAAAATCTGCTGAAAGCCATTCCATGAAACAAAAACTGCAGCTGGGCTGATAATGTTTTTTCTATGATGAGATACATACATTATCAGGTACTCCCTGCTAGAGATGTATTGACAAGGCCCCATTTACTTTCAAACTTGGTTATGAGGTCAAAAATCAAGGGATAAAAAAATTGGTGAGAATAGTTCTCCCATTCCCACAAAGATGGTCTCCTAGGCCCAAGGGCTGTCTGTGACCTTAAAAATGACCTATATCTTCATATGTATAGTTGCATGTGAAGATAGAGATTGGCCGTATCTGTAAATTTTTATTCCTGAATAAGGAAATGGATATTTTGTACAAACATTTAATATGAATAAAGAATTCCAGAGTAAAAATATAAATAATTTAATAAATATTTCAATCCAAAAATATACACAACTGTATTTACTAAGTTCTGAACTTCATTAACAAAATTAGAAAATATAAAACTATTTGTATTAGAGATAAATGGCATTGTTATTTAAATTTTCAAAATTGTCTCAAAAAATTATATGTTCCTTTATTTATAATTTTATAAAGCAAAAATAACAAATGTATGATTTCCTCTACTTTCGGGGGTACGAATTCACTAAATACCTTGGGAAAAGTTAAAAATTAAACTACAATTATAGGCCACAGTTGTTTTTAAAAACATCCAAATAGAAAATAAGTAATTTACAAGTAGGAGATTGAGCACAAAAGGAAGGAAGAGGGAAAAGAAACAAAGATGCAAAATTGCGAGGATAGACAAACATGGAACCATGGATCCAAGAATTCTCACGGTTAATGCTGGAAGTATAAACCCTTGATGGAAGGAAGTTGGCCACATCACAGGGTCTCATTCATCCCCAACCCAATTCCAAAACATAGAGGAGGCACAAGACTCTTGGAGAGAGGATGAAATCCAATCATCTTTTGGAGAGTGCAACTGGGCAACATTGGAGACCCAAACTCAATTCTTCAATGGCTACAAGGGCAAACAAAATCTATATTGCCCTAAACAAGAAGAAGTCTGATGCGCCAAAAATGGCGGTTACTTTTGACAAATCAGATCTAGAGAATTCTTTGGATTGTCTATAGAGTAGTGCCTCCTTTGCTAGAAGGATATTAAACTAAGATTGACACAAAAAGTCTTTTTTCTAGTTGAGTGTTCTTCAACAAAAAAGAAAAGGGAAATTTCAAAAGGAGGTCTGTGGATGATGGGTAGAGTTGGATTATACTTACAGGACTAGGAATCAAACTTTGACCTGCCCAATCCTATGATCTCAGACACGCCGATGTGGATTGATTTGTATAACCTCCCATCTAAATATTGGTAGAAAGATCCTTTCAAAGATCAAAAAGTTTATGGGCTCATTCATCAAAATGGACAATAATATCCAAGATGGGGATGCCAGAATGTACGTCAAAATTTGTTTCATTATTGATATGGTGAATCCACCTCCTACCATCAAGCTCATTCAAATGCAGGCATATGGTTGCAAAACTTGAGATCAAAGCCCTTTGATACAAAATTCCAAATACCTCCAAGGTCACACTAGCAAAGCTTGTACCAAACTCTTGAAGAAGGAAATTCAAAATCAATCCAAGAGAAACTCTTTTGGGGGATGGGAAGAAACTACCAAGACACATCTTGTGCAACCCCTTATGTTGGAATTCTCAAAGTCCCATCCCATTCAAAGCACCAAATCCTTGATCGATCACCTACAAATCAAGATCCCAAATTTCAAGATAGACTCCAATAGGCTACTGATACAGATCTGAATAATTATTTCGATGTTTCAAGCATCCCCAAGGATAAATCTGAAATATCCCAAACAAATTTTGTATGCAAAAAATTTTCACTTTCACCAATTTGTTTGCACAGGCAATTCATCAAACAATTGTCACTCTGCTGTTCTAAGTTCGTTTTCAGTTTGCAGTTCCTACATTTCATGGGTTTCTCACAAATTCCATTACTTAGAATAAATATATTTCAAACAATACATCATATACATCATATAAATTTGCTTATACAAAATATGCTCAGATAGTATATTACCCAACTCAGAAACTTATCTAGTAACAATTCCCACACATACAAAATTAATATTACACTGGCCTGAGATTTCAGTCAAGACTTCCTCAGTCCAGCACCCACTTCAGACTGTACGGAAGCCTTCAAAATTGGAAAGAAGACCCCTATAACTGTACCACCTCCTAAGAAGGAGATACGGCTACCTTTGTCCAGCGATATGCCCAAGGAAGAAGTCGCAGCTGCTGTTGACTGTTTTGACTTTCCCAAGCTACCACGTTACCATTCAAATCATCTCCTTAAGCTGTACAGAATCCAAGGTAATAAGAGGTGGCTGGAGGATGCAAGCGGCAGCTAAAACAAGAGTTTGGAAAATTTACGGCTCATCTAAATACTCCCGAAAGTCACCGAAGTTCATTCATCTGACACCTATTTTAAATGACTGCGGCTCCAATAAGATGGGTACAGATTGTGCTTCGCAAGCGTTGAGATTATGAGAGGAGTATATATGTATTAAATAATATCCTTTGTACCTTTCCACCCTTTAACCTTGTTACTATACCTAGGCAGTGAAGATAGTAGGGCTATCACAGAAAATAACAATATTTAATATTTTTCCACTCTGCAACTTAAGTCCTGAAACTCTGAAATTTGTCTCTATAAGAGACTTCACAAATTTCGTAAATTCCTCTTGCAGAATCAATGTGAGAAATCTGAGCAATCTTTCCAACAAACTGGCTAGGGTAGAATAGTTGCACCGTCGAATCCAATTACCCGTAGGGTTTCCATCCTAGGGTTTCAAACTCCAAGAAGCCTTCCAAAATCCACACAATAGATAAAATATTCAAGCATCCTGAAAATGAGCTTCCAAAAGTACTTTTGTATCTCTCTCTCAAATGACCTTTCAAATTCCCACTTTTTAATATTTCTATTAAACCCCGAGAAATAAATTGACTTTTTAAACTTCATTAGATTAACCCCTTAAAGTCACTATATAACTTTATTAAATTAATTAAATAATATTACTCTTAAGATATCTTTGGTCGGATAATATTAAATAATAAAATTAAAGATATTCCCTGATCCTCGATTTTTTCTTATGGGAATAAGATAGGCTAATTGGTCACTCCTGATTACTCCTCAAAACGGGACATTGCAAAATCAATTTTTGAAATCACCCTAGATCTCTTTGGCCTTTCAAAGAAAATGGAGGTTCAAGACCCCTCTTGCAAACCTCGAAATCAGACCATTAGATAATGATGCCATCAAGACTTTGGAGGATGATTTCGAGAAGGAATGCATAGAAGTGGATGACAATTTGGGAATCCTGGAAGAACAGTCAATGAGCCAAACCAACTCACAAATGGAGAAACTAAACTACAAAGAACAAAAGAGGGGAAGAAAAATAAACAAGGAAATTTTAGAACTTGAAGATATGGTTGAGGGTTAATTGAATAATGCATGAGTAATAGTACGGCTCTAAGATTTGGGAAGGGCATTTCCTTTCCTAGCAACCAACAAAGCTTGTTTCATGGAACGTTAACACCCCTAACAAAAGACACTTAGTCAAGTGTCAAATGGATATGTCAAAGGCTACTATGTTCCTATTGCAAGAAACCAAGATCAATAATAAGAAAACCTTGCAACTCCTACAAACATGGAAATTCTAGAGTGGTAGCTTTGTTGAGGAAAAAGGGACTTTTGGAGGTTTGAGCCTGCTCTAGGACCACTTCACCACATCTATGGAAATCATCTTATCTACCCAACATTGGTAGGTAAGTAAAATATCATGCTTCTCCTAATGCCTAATGCACATGTATCATCTGCCAATGCATACACCACCAGGTCTAAGACCTCTTTCAAGAAAGGAGATGATGGAGATGATCCTGAGAAAGAAAGGAAATTGAAGGGTCAATGCGAAGGAAACAATGAGAAGATAAGGAAGAAGTTGGAGGTAAAAAAGGCACCCAAGCTTGGCTCCACGAAGGTTCATGAAACTAAACAAGAGCAACAAGCAAGGATGCTTCCCATACTCCCTTGCCTCAAGGTAATGTGTCTCCTTCACATTCACCAGTTTTCCCTCAGCAACAAACAATTCACCATGTTATCTCATATTCTATGCCAAGTAGCTCCATGCCATCTGTGAAGAGAGAAGCTATTGGAAAAAAAAGGAAGTATTCACAGATAATTGATCTTGGTTTTGATGCAATAACTAAATTACTTCAGGCTGACCATCAGCCTAAAAAGGCTAAAAGAAGATAAACAATAATGATGGACTCCAGCTCTGAACATCAATTTGTAGAGATTGTAGAACCCATGAATGACAAAAATGAGGAAGATGTCACAGAAGCAGACTTCAATGTCAGTAAGATTGACTTGGGACCTCCTACAGTTGAGGGCAATATTCACTATAATATGTATGTTGATATTTTGGCCAAACGATTGGAAGAAAAAGAAAACGAGAGAAGACTGTTAGAAAAACAAGTGGAAGTTCTGATTTCCTATATAGAATCAATTGTTGACATTAATTCCCAGCCTCTTAATGCCTCATTTGAAAATCTTGTGAAAGTTTCTCCTAAAGGAGTTAGTTCAGATATTATGGATCAAATTAGCAGGTACCAAGCTATGGGTAGGGTAGTAGAAACCTAGGTGGAGAAACTGTTTACTAAAGGTTTGCTTTGTACTAGTGAAGCAATGGAATTATATAAGAAGATCTTGATCAAATGAAAAGAAGCAAATTTTGATCTTCAGGTTACAAAGAAAGAAGATACTTTACTCGCAGTTATAATAAGGGATTTGCAGGAGATCATTAAAGTTGACACTAATATCTTAATATTTGAGAACATCATTAGCAAAGCAAAAGAGAATGAGGCAGCCAAGTGGCTAAGTGCTACTGAATGGAAGAGTTTGATCAGCAAAAGGTACCTGACTGAGTTGAATAAACATAAGAAAACTACGACTCAATATTGTTAAATCTCAAAATTGCCTAAGCCTAAATGTTAACATTCTTGATGAAAGTGAAATGAACTTGAGTGATGTCGAAATTCTAAAAAGGAACTTCAAAAAACAGGTTGGTGAAGAACTAATCAATAAAGATACTATTGATGGAAGTACGACAGACAGACTATGCAACTTTGTTGTACCCAAAACCAATTTTTTTGCTTCATCAAGGCATTTTGTTTAAAAGAGTCTAAATCTTACTAAAATGATGTCAAGTATCGTTTTTGGGCAATATCAAGCATGGATTTTTGTATGTGTTTTGTCAGTCAAAGGCAGTATTCATTGATCAAAACCTGAATCAAGGACTCGGAATGAAGCATTTCACGATGGAGGAGCATTTCACGATGACAAATATGCTTTCGCATGATCATTTCAGTGGCCAAGGCGAAGTTTTCAGTAGCTAATTTATGAAGATTTCTTAAAGAAAGGCAGAATTGCGCCCCTATAGCCCAGGGGCGCCCTTCTTTTTGAAGGTCAAGATTTTGTAATAAATGCTCATGAATACAGTCAATCTCTTCAGAATTAGTCTGCCTATCCGATAAGCTATCCTGTGCAGTGATCTGAGACTCGTAGCTCTGGCGACTGGCATTAGAAATCGAAGGTTCCGGAAGTTGCAGTTTGCAGAAGCTTGTCCTTTTCCAGCTTTTGTGCCCTTGTAGCTTAAGGGCGCACCTCTTTAAAGGGGGTTAAATCTTGGTTTCCTTGCTTCCTGATATGTTCAGTCTCTTCACGGCTAGTCTGCCTGTCCAACGAGTTATCATGTGCAGTGATCAAAGGTCCGAAGCTCCGGCAGCTGACATCAGAAGATGAGATTACAGAGTGAGTTCATATCATAGAAGATTCTCAGATGATGAACTGCACCCCTGTAGCTCAGGGGCGCTCTTCCAAATGACCTTTGAGATGGTGGAGTTTGCAGACGAGGTCTTCCTGACATCTTTGGTCCTCTAGTCCGGCTTCGCGATACACCAAGTTGCCTGTTGATCTGACATTCCGAGTGATCGTGGCAGAGTTTCTACTAGGCACGTAATTTTACGGGCGAACTGGCATAAAATATTCATTGTATTTCTATAGGCCAAGGGCGCCTAGCTTTTAGGCCTGTCAGATGAAGTTGTTCGTTTTCGAAGTCTTCACGGCAATAGAGCGTAATTACTTTAGCTATCAAACGAGCCCAACCATCAGCCTCCTGGATTTTTCAAACGCTCGTACGTGCGAGGTCTTTGGTGAAATGCTGAAAAAAGAAGACAACTCAGAAAATGGCCAAGTCTGGTCGTCTATTCCATCTTGGGAAAGGCGCCCTCCTTTTTAAGGTCTTAGAAGCAGTTTTCTTGCTTCGTCGCCTCCATAGACATCTCTCGCGGGTCCTTCTGGCTACGCGTCGAGACAGACAGTGCTCAATTCGGGTCACTCCAGCTCCATATATCAGAGATCAAAGTAGGGGCATCTGGTTGAGAGTTGCACTTTTGTCAAAACGGTGTTTGAGCCTTGTCAAGCCAGGGGCGCCCTTACTTCTGAGGCCCTTAATGCAGCTGTCAGATGCCTTGCATATATCCGTTGGATGCAGAATGCCTCTAGTCACGCAATGAGCTTGGTTGCCTGTCAGCAGGGTTCATTCGTCGTCAGCAATCGTTTGAAGCGTCAGATGGCAGTTTGGAGAAATGGTTAAGTCTGGTACCTAAAAATAAATTTAATCAAAGGCACCTAATTTTTTGAGGTGTTAAATGATGGATTTTGTAATGATGACTCCCAGCAGACATTTCTTCCTTGCTTTGCGGGCTTCGCAATAAATTTACCAATTCAGTTTCAGCATCATCTGGTCACCCAGGAATCAGTGTCGAAGATGGCCAGTTGTAACTTTGTAGTCAGCTACAAAGTAGGAAGTTAATAAAAAGTGCAATATCTTGAGCAAATGGACGCCTATGAGGTCAAATAATGACTTTTTGAAATCAGTGAAGTTCGCTGGTGAATCCTAAAGCTTCGTTCGGTTTGTCAACTGAAGTTAAATAATATTTAATATTTATTCTTGCATTTTCAAGCATAAATGGCGATTTTCTAAAGTTGGCACCCTCTTTGTGCTGGGATTTCAAATTGCATGATAAATATTATTTTATTATTATTTATTTTGAAACTTCGAGTCAATGTCAGTGTAACTGAAGGGGGTCCAATCAGAAGCCTTCTATCTTGGTTAAGGTTTTGAATCTTGCAGTGAACAAGATGGTGCGAATTTTCCTTATTTAAGCATGGCGCCATCATTCATTGTTCATATAGCTTCAAGAAAATTCGTAGTTTCTCAAGACAAAGGCGAATTTTCAAGGCAAAGGCAAATTCATCATCAGTTTTCAAGGGCGATTTCACCAAACACAATCTTTTTGCAGGTTCTAGTTCACATTCATCAACAAATTTGAAGAACAGGGGCGATTTTCATAGAAGAAAGAGCTTATAAAAAACGTCTTTTTCTTCCTTGATTCTCAGTTTTCTCTCAAAATCCAATTCGCATGTTCCTAAAGTTGACAGAATTTGATAAGTTTGATCATCTGGATCATTTCAGTATAGCTTCCTCGAGTTAAAATCATGCGCTTGAATTTTTAGGAATTTTTGACTCCAGAGCATTCGTTCTCAAGTTTCTAATTTTCTCAGCTGAAAATTCTTTGCATGGTCGAGTAGAAGTTAGATTTTCCATTTCTAACATTTTGGGTTGTCTTAGAATCTTTTTCTGGACAAAACCCATATCTCAGATTTTTCACCAAAAATAACTCTTCAATAGGCTATTTTTAGCCTCAACAGGCTATTTTTAGCTTTCCAGAAATCTTGTCAGAACATAGTCGAGTTCACAGTCAACAGGCGAGTTTTTCAAAATGCAGTACACTCAGCACAAATATAGGACTAAATCAGTCCTTACTCACGACTTCATTGAGACAGTTGAGACGAATCTTCACAAGGTGTTGCCAGAAGCAGTCTTAGATCCAGTCAAGATTAGAGATTCGATTATTCAGAACATTCAGCAGTCCGGGTTATTGGAGGCCGCTTCCATACCTATCTCCGTTCATTGTATTGAGTTCGTGATGTCTTGTATTAAGCATTACAACTCTGTTACTCGTGAGATAGTGTCAGTAGATGGACGAGTTATTTGCAGTCTCAAGCCTTTGGACATTGAAAGAAGTTTCAGTATACCTCAGCACCCGAATCGTCTAGTTATTTCTATGGAGCAGTGCGAGCAGGCATTCAATGCTGATGTAGACAAGTGTCAGAACAAGATGGCAGAAAGATGGTTAAAGCAAGCGAAAAACAAATTGCCAAACATTGTGGGTCGTGGTGAGTACAAGGATGAATACGCGATTCTAATCACACTCCTGAATCGTGTCTCAGGTCAATCACATGCTAATGTTTTTCAGCCTTGGATGTATTACATCATTGGTCGCATCATATCTGGGCAGGAGCATTATGATTGGGCATCTTTCATCAGCGATGTTATCCACAACCAGATCACCAGTTTCTTGGTTGCTCATGAGTTTCACATGTGTTCGTATCTCGTGTACTTGATTGCTTATTAGGGTCAGTTCCGAGGATTAAACACCGTGGGCATTCTCAATGTTCAGAAAGTCTACCACTATTATGATCAGCTTGAGTTCACTAAGGCTGAGCATCATTTCAAGCGTGTTCACGAGGCTTTCTTGACCTATACAGTGAGAAATTTGGACCGGGAGTTGCACATTCGTATCTCGGCAGTTGCTAGAGCAGCGATGGATGGTTGGGCAGATTGGTTTATTCAGTTCCCGACATACACTTACATTCGAGTAGATGGATTTATAGGAAATCCAGCTATGCTTCCACGCTATCCTTCGGATAGGACAGTTTTCATGGAGTTCCTGAGGCAGTTGCATGATGTTCATCATCTTTTGCGTCGCAAACATAAATTATCTGCCAATTTTCCTTTTCAGTTTGGTATATATTGGTGCAAGTTAGTTGTTGATGCCAAAGTTGCAGGACAGGAGCTCGAGAGGTATCATCTCAAGTATCTTGTTGAAGCTCGTGACTATGATCTTCGAGGTCATTACACAGCTCACCTCGGTGGTCGCGCATTTCATAAGCCTTCTATGGAGGACTATTGGGCCAATTGTGTGGATGAATTCGAGGTTTGCAGACGTAGCTATGGTCGCTTCTCTCTCTCATAGATTTTTGTTTTCTTGTCAGAAGATGTGGGAGGTTTATCAGATGATGAAGGAGAAGTCCTTCCTCAGTTTTTCAGAGAGCAGGTTGACACACAGTCGTTGCCAGCAGTTGATTGGTACGCCAAGGAATATGCAACAGTAAAGGAGAGGTCAAGTAGAGTTATTCAGAACAGTATACTTTACCTCGACAGCAAGAAGACTAGGAGGGTCAATGTTCCTAGAGCAAAGCCGCCAGTGGTGGATCCTTCGCTACCTTCCTTGTCAAAACCCAAACAAAAGAAGAGGAGTAATCCTCCTAAGAAGAGTCAAGCGCCAAACAATTCAAAAGGTAAGACGCTTGCCATTAATACACACAGAGCCTGACAGACAGCCTATCACAGAGCCAGTTCAGAGGCCAGTTCAGAGCCCACCAGTGCCTAAGGTTCAGCCTCAAGTTCCTACACCAGTTCCGGAGCAGTCACCAGTCCCAATTCCCATCTATTTATTCACTCTCGTCGCAACCTCCTGTTGCTAGTATAGATCCTTTCAGTAGCATTAGCCGAGACCAATCTTGGATCGAAGCTCAGCTGGGGAGGAAGAGGAGGCAGCCATCTTATGTCCTTAATCATTCAGATTTTGATCATGTTTACCAGGTTGCGCCAAACAAGAAGATCAAGAACATGGTTCACGTGGAGAGGAATACTGACATGGAGATCGTTATCAAGACTGCTATACCTTCACAGGGGAAGAGCTTGGCTGAGTTGGAATCTCAGGACTTTGAGGTTATCACAATCAACCTTGGTCGTAGCACACGCCAGACTCAAGTTGATCTCCTACAAGTTGCTACAGACAGTGCCAGGGATAGAATGCTGAAGGACGGAGAAGATAAGGCAGCCCTCAAGGCTGAAATCAGACAGCTTCGTCAGTCTATTTCTAGCCTTGTACATAGGTCAGATATCACCGCCACACTCCCGCCGATGCTTGAGCCTCCAACAGAACAAGGTCAACTTAATCACTTAGTTGCATATGGCAAGCGTTTGGATGAATGGGAGGAGGAGTTCATTGCTAGAGGCCGTTCTATGCTCACAGAGTTATATCAGTTGCGGTACAATGCACGAGAGCTCCCTTTATGTCTCCAAGATCAGGAACAGGACATGGCAATTAGCAGACTCCGGGATGAGATTATGATTGCTCACCTGAGTATGGCATATGATGCAATCACAAATGCAGAGGACAAAGAATCTATCTACTCTTGGAAAACACAGTTGGTTTTCAAGGTAAAGATAGAGAAGACTTTGGCGTCAGAGTTGGCTAAGAGTAGAGAGCACGTTACTAGTGCACTCCGGTTTGTGAGAACCTTAGTTTCTCGCTTACCGTGTTGATATCAGATCGAGGGTGGTGCCTATGTTGAGCTTACTAATGTTCAGTTAGAGCTCCAGGCACTCATTCATGCTATTTTCAATGGGGAGACCATTGGCTGTAAAATTAGTCAGCTTACAGTCACGTCAGCATTGTTTGATGAAGCAACAAGGAGCAGGGGTGAACTTCAGTCCCAGATCACAACTGGTGAGGACATGCTGCACAAACATAGCATACTTTGGCAGAGTATCATAGCTCCAGATGGTGATGCAGTTAACAATCTTGTTGAGGGATTGGTTGCTCGAGATCACGGCCAGTAGACTTCAGTTCCCACCTCTCAGGATAGACATTACACACAGGAGTTAAACTTGGCGTTATCTTCTCAAGTTGACTCGCTGTCTTATCTCATGCATGTCTATTCTGCGATTATCTTTGTTCACTTGGAGTTACATTTAGGGTTTACGTTAATTGATGGTAGTGTTCCAGTTAACTTGCTTTCAATAAGAACATGCATGCTTGCACATTGTCCATTTTTAGATTAGATGTTTCAGTTAACTGATGGTAGCTTTCCAGTTAACTGTATAGTTTACTTTATTAGGGCTTAGCAATAAATCTTGCATGCATTGCAAGACTGTAGTTGACTCAAGGTGATTTTAGGGTTCCCTACACCTTTCGATGTCTATAGATAATAGCTTTTGCTCATTTGTACATAACTTTTGCACGAGAGAGAAATATATGTTGTGCCCACCTTGCCTTCAATATTGCTCGTTCTGTATCTGTTCATGCGTTTTTGCTATTATGATGAATTGTTATGCCACATAGGGTTTCATGCAATTATAATGGTGAATTCTTTCCTTAGTTAGATCAAATCTGTTTTGTGTTCAATAAACTTGTCCAGATTGAGTTGATAGTTGTGCCACCTTGCCCTCAAGTTGAGAATTTGTACTTGGTTATCATGTGATGTGTGTGAACAATAAACTTATTCAGATTGAGCTCATAGTTGTGCCACCTTGCCTTCAAGTTGAGAATCTATATTTAGTTTATCGTATATTGTTGTTTCCAATAAACTTGTTTAGATTGAGCTAATAGATGTGCCACCTTGCCTTCAAGTTGAGAATCTATAATTGTTTATCGTCAGATAGTTATCCTTGCTCCATTTCCTCATGCTCTGTTTTCTTGAGGAAACTGGATAGATTTTAAGTAATTAGCCTAGTTGTAGTTAGTAATCTGCGAAACCAGAAAATACTTAGCTGCAACGTATAGAGTTTTCTTGAAAGCTTTGTACCTCTACAGCTGAGACAAAAAGACAGGAGATAGTTTAGATTACTTTTCCCTTTCCAAGCATTTTTGTTAAGGCACAAACGAGGGAGCTTCCCCTCCTAATTTGAAGAGCACTCGTTGCGTAGTGTGCATAGCTGTCCGTACCAACTCTTACTCCAGAGGTGTTAGTTGTTATGCCAACAAACTTATCATCTTATCTTGTGGCCTTAAGGAACGAAATAGCTGACTTCCACAATAAAGATGGAGAGGCCAATAGCACTACTGCCCTGTGGAAAGCCTGCTTGAATAATACCGTAATCCAAAATGGGAAGGCTATTTCACCTATGATCACCAAATTCAGAAATTTCAAAGCAAAGATAGACTCTTCCCAAGCAAAGGTTACAGTAAAAGATGAAACAATAAGATGCAAGCAGGATGGGAAAGGTAATGATGGAGGCATTCTAATTTAAATTTGTCTTTTTCCCAGGGTAGTGTATTGTTTGTCAAACAAACTCTATTTTCATATTAACACTTGTTATGATGTAAAGTCGTTCTATATTCTCTTCAAGAAACATTTGCAAAAGACAATTTCATTTTATATCTTATATATAGGCTTGTGGGTAATAGAGAGGGGATCTTTTGGAAATTGATCATTGATTGGGAAAAAGTTTTATAAAATTCTGGGGGTTTCTTATATTCTCATACAGACTGTATATAAATGATACTGAAGAGACTTTGGGCTCTGTTATTTGAAATCGGATACAAAAGTTCGGTGGACTGTGGGTCACCTTTTCTGAAATTGCGCATTGTTCTTATGTTGAATGCGCAGTGGTTTTCTTTTTCATATAAATCATCATTATTTTTGTGTGAGATATTGGCAACTTCCGTTTATCTATTGGCTCATTACCTCAATGTTTTTTTTCTTATGTTTGGTAATGATTTGAGATCTTTAGTTAGAATTTATGTTAAGTAAATAGTTGCTCGTGAGACTTTGTGCCTGTTTTTAATTAAATATATTTCCAAAAAATCACCTTTCCTGATTTCACATTAAAAGCATACCCCATTTTATTCCAAGTTTATTTTAAAAGGGAGCTACCCTTTTTTAATGCAGAGGAAAACTACTTGTAGTCTATCCAACTATTAGTAAGTTTTGTCACTGTTACTAGGCAAGTCATATATATACAATTGGTGGAAAAATCTGTTCACTAACACCTTTACAACTCGTAGTTTCTCAAGATGCCAATCCACAAAGGAATCCTTTCAAATTTGAAAATATGTGGCTTTGTGACCCTAATTTTGTCATCAATATAGAATTATGGTGGTTCTGAGCCCCCAAGGAGAGTGGTACAAGATGTTCAACTATATAAGAAACTCGATCATATAAAGGCCTGTTTGAAGCAACAGAATATTTCCCATTTCATGAATATATTTTTGGAAAAGGAAAAGGTGGAAGCAAAACTAGCTAATCTCAATGGAACCATCTTTAGAGAAGGCATCAACCAAGAAGCTTTCTAAAAGAAGAACCTCTTAAAAGCACCCATGTTGAATTCTTCACAAGTGAGGATATATTTTGGATCTAAAACTTTAGAGAGTATTGAATCAAAGAGGGGGGCAAGAATACGAAATTTTTCCACAATGCTACAAAGATAAGGAAAAACATAAACAAGATTGCATCCATAAAAGCAATGGATGGAAAAATTACAAAGGATTGTTAGGAGATCTGCAATGAGGCATGTCGGTGATCAAAATTATCAATCCTGAATTCCTAAAGGTAAGCCTCTTCTATCAAGGGTGTCAACTTTACAATCAAGTAGGACAACTTTGGACCAATTATTGAGATGAGTAAAATCTCCTTCACTTAGACATTTGCTAAACCAAGGGGGGTTCCCTAAGGTGCTACAATAGATATTATTACAAAGACTAAACACTTGACCCAACCCAAACCATACCCACTACATCGTGCACCCCTATCTCGATTATCAATTCGCACCCTTTATGTTGGTTTGGGGAATTTAGGGCTAAGCACCTAATTAAGCAGATGGATGCGCACACTAACTATTTAAAATGCTTTTAAAGATAACCACTAATATTGTTTCATGCATAGATGCAAAATTTCGTGAGTACAGGAGTTGTTTGGTGATGACAGGGACATTATGCAGTTCTTCTTGTGGGATCCAGGTGGTGAATTGCTTGAGGACAAGCAATTTAAGGAGGGGCGGACTGTAATGCCCCCGTTTTGGAGGTAATTTGATTTAATTAATTTAATTAATTATGTTGACCAAAATATTAATTTTTCAAGAGGATGACTAATTAGTTATTTTAATTAAATCAATAAGTGGTATTAAGTTAATTAATTATAAGGTTATCAAATAAATCAAAATTATAAGGTGGCCTTATATTTAATTAATTTAATAAAGTGACTTGAACTTTAAAATATATTATATAAAATCACTTAAATAAAATAAAATAATATTCTAGAAGTTTCTGGAGGAATTGGAGAAAAAGAATAAATAGACATTGAGGGCTCATTTCCAGGCAGGCAGATTTGAAGTTGTTGTTGTTGCTTCTTCTTGTGGAGCCTAGGGTTTCTACAGATTGCTTCTTTGTCATAGGAAACGAAAACTTCCTATTGATAGCAATTTTGAGGGTGTGAAATATCACTTGAATTATTGCAAAGTGGAGAAAGTTGCTTCAGACTTTCTACTTGTTCTTCAAAGCAAAATTTCATGGCTTTTGGCCAAATTGTGGGTGTAATTCGATTGGAGCAATATAGAAGTCATCTTGGTGATTAGAACTCTCTCATTTTGATACATTTGGAGGAGAGTTAAGTTGTTGTGGAATCTGATTTCCTTCATCAGCAAATCGAAGTTCTTATCAGCATTCATGGAGGCCACAATTTTGCAAGGAGAGCCCATATAAAAATTCGATTTTATTCTTGGAAGGTGGTGCTGGACTCTAGAGAGGAGGATGACCCTCTTGGATGCCATTTGGAGCTTAGGAAAAATTCATATTTGCAATTTTATGAGCTTCAGGGGCGTCTGGTCAAGAGTTTGATTTGGGTCCAAGCACTTTTTGTTGTGTTGTTGCTTGCCCCATCATCTCAAGCAAAGGGAGACTCTATTCCAATCAGGTTCTTCTCATTAATCAGTCCATTAGCATTGCATATTTAGAGTATAGTTACAGCTGTAGGTTGCATACATTTGCATTTTCAGATTTCATGCTAAGGCTGCAAATTGTACTTAGAAAATCATTTGATAATCATATGTTGTAATGCCAAGAGTCTTGGCAGTTTGATATCATCATTGTAGTGATCAATTTGATAGCAATAAAGGAGATACAAGTTGCTGGTCTGAGATAGATATTATTGCATTGTAATTATCATTGATAGTATATATGGCAAGTGTTTGACTAAATGTCAACAAGCTGTAGCTGCACTTTGCACTCATAGTTTCTCATGTACTTGTATTTGAAAATCCCAAAAGAACATCATATTGCATTTAGATCTGATTATAGACATTGTAGAAGTGTTTTAAAGCATTCTATTTATCTTGGCATTCATTTCTATCAAGCACATCAAACTGAAAACACTATATCAGCAAACAAAGACCTTGCATACAAAGTGTTTGACAAAATTACAAGTCAACCAATTGTAAGAATTAAGGGTAGATTGGGTTAAGATTGTTCATGGTTGCATAGTTTAAGCATTGGAGCATTGAAATTCAAGCATTTGGAACACTTCGAAGCCATTTTTAAGCAGACATATCAGACTGTAACATCAGACCAGCGAGTTAGAAGATTGCATGTGATTTGTTTGACAATATTCCTTGAGCCTATATTTAGCAAATTGTAATCAGAATTAGCAAGGCTCATTACAAGCACTTTATCAGCAGTTTTATGCTTTTCTTCAAGTACTTGCAGATTGCTAAATCAATACAATTCATTGGAAATTTTTAATTAATCACAATTCACTAGCAATACATTAAACACCTTAAGCATTTAGACTTGCATGCTAAAAAATATTTTTAATTTGACAAATTATGGCAGCAGTATAAAGGTTTTCTAATTTATTCTTTTATCATTGTCTCTTGTATGTAATGTCCCTAGTAGGGGTATTATTGGTTTTATTCTAAATTACCAACTTCCAAACAAATAGGAGATTTAGAGAGTACCTTAGTTTGATTTAATCCTTGCAAACAAGTTAGATATCAATTACAACCATAACCTAACAAGAGAAGCATCATGTTTCAACATTAGAAATTCCATGGTAAATTTACTATCCCGATTATTACCTTACCTCGAGGTGCTCACCATGGGGAGAAGCATGGAGGAGCATGGTTGATGGGGTGTCTTAGTTTTTGTGACCTCATGTGGCGCATGCCATTCATATGAGGCTATCTCCTTAATCTCATGTGGCGCATGCCATTCATATGGGGCTATCTCCTTAATCTCATGTGGCGCATGCCATTCATATGAGACGACCTCCTTGACCTCATATGGCGCATGCCATTCATATGAGTCGGTCTAGGGATGATCCTAATTCCCCCATCCTTCCAAATGCCTTCCACTCCCCATAATTAATCCTCCCCTATTGTTACACCATGGTAGGAGGGTGAGATTACAATGGTTACTCCGGTGATCAATCTAGACCCAAAGGCAAGTACCCCCTTGGCCCTTCATGAACTCATCTCATTCACCCCCCAATCTCCCCGGGTTGCGTATCTAAATTATATTCTATTAACTATAATTTGGAACCATCATTATGCTAACTATAATCATTCCTATATTAAATATAAACTATGATCATTACTATATTAAATATAGACTATGATCAAAATTAATATACCATCGTAGATGCTGGCTATTATCCTTCTTTTCCTTTTTCACATTCCATTTCATTCCTTATGTTCTCCAATTGATTTGTTATTCTTTATATATCCTCATAGTGGTTTGAGTAGCCACAACCTTTGCAATAAGTTGCACCCCTTTCAAAGGATGCAACCCTTAATTGCTGTTGGTACAATGATTATTGCCTTTAATATAATTAAAGGCTATGTTTCCTTATTACCACCTTGAATAAATAATCGCTCCACTCAAAACCCTTTTAATAACTATTAGTCATGCTTCCCATATTAATCGATTAGTTTGTTTTAGGAATGTTCTTCATAAATGCTGCGATCCTTCTTAGAAGGTCATAAATGAATCGTTGCCTTTCATCATTAATTTAAATTCTTAATGCAATTCCTATGTGATTTCCTTCAATCTGCTGCCTTTAAACATGGGGTCGATTGCTGCTGCAAATACATTATATGTTTTCTTATTTTTATATATATTTATTTTATATTAGTTCTTTCATATGTTTATTAATATTTGTAATATTATATTTGATAATTATAATTTTAATATTATCTGTTATAATTATAATTATAATAATATTTAAATTGCAATGATATATATATAGTTATTTGTATTTTAATATTTCATATTTGATGTTACAATTTTGGGGGACATGACATTGTAGTATCATTATCATTATGAGTTCTCACAACATGAGTGAGGATAAGGGTCAAGGACAAGGGGTTGAAGTAGAAATTGAAAGCGAAAATGAATCATCTAATGATCCTAGAATAGAAGCAGTGACGGGTGACACTGACACTCAAACAAATTCTATTGGGAGTCGAAAATATAGTTGCCCTTCTCAAATCTTGCAAAAATGGGCCAGGGGACCCTTTAATCCGAAGTCCCCTTTAAAAAAATTTGCATGTAAGGTACCAACAAAGCCTAGGACAGCTAGGGGCACTAGGTTGTGGAAGTGCAACATATGTCAACTTGAATGGTTTGGTACCATGACTAGAACTAATGCTCACTTCCTTCTTATTTGAGGCAAAGGTGTAGATGTATGTAAAATTGTGGAAGGGAAACTGAAATATAGGGCTGAAATATTAAAATTATGGGGTTGTAATGAAAAAGAAGTACCTACAACTGCTACTTTGCCACAAAGGGGTAGGGGTCATCAAAGTTCTTCTTCTCCTTTACAAAGTCTAAGGCCAATGAATCCATCCAATTCAAGGGCAGCAAAGCCTAAGGGGAAACGTAAGATGACTAGTCCTCTAGCTTCATAACCATTGGCAGATTTATTCAACATGCAAGCAAAGAATGAGGCAGATGATGCCATTGGCAAATTCTTCTTTGCCAATGGCATTCCATTCCATGTGGCTCACTCTCCTTATTATAAGGAAGTTGTGGAAAAGATAATAAGGTCAGGACCATCATATGTGCCACCAGGGGAGACTAAATTGAGGACAACAATCTTGGATAAGAACTATTCCAAGATTAATATTTTGATGGAGAAAATGAAAAGTACCTAGGTCACAAATGGATGCAACGTAATCATGGATGGGTGGATGGACATTAGGCATCGTCCACTCATCAATATCATGGTTACATGTACAAAGGGCCCTTATTTCCTTAGGATTGTTGATTGTTTAGGGCATCGCAAGGATGCTCAATTTCAATTTCAGATCCTCAAAGATGCTATAGAGGAGGTTGGGCCACATTATGTGGTGCAAGTAGTGACAAATGCGGCCCATGTGTGCAAAGCTGCAAGGAAGTTAATTGAGGCAAACTATAGACATATTTGGTGGAATCCTTGTTGTGTGCATGCCATGAATAATACACTCAAGGACATGGAAAAAATCAGTTGGATCAAAACAATTGTTAGTGATGCTAAAGATGTGTAGATGTTTATCTGCAACCACCACACTTCACGTGCACTCTTCAAGTCCTTATCCAAGAAGGAACTCTTGAAACTTGTAGAGACTCAATATGCATCATACTTTATTCTCTTGGAGAGGATGCTTGAGTTGCAAGAGGCATTGCAACTAATGGTTATGACAACAGAATGGAATTAGTGGCCTAAGTCAAAGACACAGCAAGGGAAGAGGATGAAGGAGGTTGTGAAGAGTGATGTCTTTTGGGCTGATGGCAAATATATTGTCTCCATCATTACTCCAATCTTCAAAGTTATTAGATATGGGGATGCTAATGCACCTACCCTTGGAGAGGTGTATGAGTGCATTGATTCAATTCTTGATCAAATGAAGGTTGTTGTACGAGAGAAGGACCCCACATTGCAATTCTACATTGAACATATTCAGCCGATCATTCATTGCAAATGTGAGAAGCTCAATACTCCCTTACACATGGCTGCCTATGCATTGAACCCGAAGTGGTATGTGCAAAGGCCCAGCGGAGTTACACCTCTAAAGGATGTTGAGGTGAAGGAAGGGTTCATGAAGGCCATTGAGAAAATGTATGATTCTATAGAGGCCAACATCATTCATATTGAGTGGACAAAATTTTCCACTCTTTGGGGAAATTCATAGGTGGTCAAGATATATCTAGAGAGTATGGCGCAAGAGGACCCCAAGTTGTGGTGGACTATGCATGGGCCTAATTCTTTGACTACTACTCTAGCCATTCATTTGTTGTCTCAGGTTTCTAGTTCTTTTGTTCCTGAGAGGAACCTTTTGTTGCTAAGAGGAACCGGTCTACTTATAGCTTCATCCACTTCGTTAAGAGGAACAAGCTTACTTCTAGAAGGGAAAAGAAGTTTGTGGCTATACATAGTGCCTTGTGTCTCATTGACCACAACACACTTACGTGCAAGGAGAGTCCAACAGCCAAATGGGATGTAGAGCCAAAAGAGCCAATACAGGTTGATGATGATGCAAAACAGACAGAGTTGGTTGGTATTGGTGTAGATGAGCTTGAGCATGTGGAGTCTAGTAGTTCTAGTGATGAGCAGTTTGGCAAGTAGCTTGGGGGATGATTAGCATCAAGCCATTAGCCATTGACTCATGAGTCATTAGTATTACTCTTTAGTATTGTTAATGAATGATAGCTTCGGTCAGATATGAAGGAAGATTGCTGCAAGCATCATCGGCATTCATACTTGATTTGAGTTTATCTTTATTTTGAAATATTTCTGGAAATCATATTAAGCGAATTTATGAGTATTCATATAAAATCCGAATTATATAATGTTATATTCTGTAATTGGAATTTATCTTCTCATCCGCCATCTAGTATATATGTGTTATACTAACGAATCTTTAACTGTGTGTTTTAATTCGCGCTCTAAAGAACACGTCCCATGAGTGGACGTGTCTCCACTTGTGGAGACACGTCCTCTTATGAGACGTGTCTCTTAGAGGCAGGGTTTCCTCACATACTTATGGCGAATCCATCCTTGATATGCAGATATAGAAATCAGATAATGTTCTGCATTCAGCACATTGAGTATTAGTAAATCTTGAAGTCGAAAACTCTGTCTTAGGATTTTTGGTAGAATTCTGGAAACTTAGATTTCATATAGAACCCTCATTCTCTCAATCTTGTCAGAAGATTTGTTTACAATTACATGGTATCAGAGCCACGTTGTGTGAATCCTAAACAAATCTAATATCAGTTTGCTCTAGAAAATTCGTATTTTTCTAAAAATCGAATTTACTCACATTCTTCATAATGTCAAGTGTGATCAGATTTGAAAATCGCCTTGCAGGAGTAGACAATTTCACATCATGGAAATTTAGAATCATGATGATCCTTAAGGAGCATAAGCGAGACTCACTTGTGAGAGAAAATTTGGAGGAACCTAAGTTTGAACCTGAGAAAACTCAATGGGTGGAAAACAATGAAAAGGCCATGAAAATCCTTGTAGATGCAGTTAGGGATCATATAGTGCCCATCCTAAAAAAACATGAAACTGCATACCATATGTTCAAATCTCTTGAGAAAACTTATGAGATCAACAACACCTGCAGGACTCTTGCTTTAAAAAGGAAAATCAACAATGCTCAAATAAACAAAGGAGAGTCCATTAATGCATACTTCATGAGGATTATTGAACTGAGAGATCAATTATCCACAATTGGATATCAAATTAATAGCAAAGAATTAACTCTAATTGCACTAGGAGGCCTACCAAACTCATGTGAGTCATTTGTCCAAGGAATAAGTGCAAGATCCAAACTCCCTAAGTTTGACAGGCTAAGAACTGACTGCCTTCAAGAAGAAACAAGGCTTTCTTCAAAAGAAAACAAACAGAAAAACGTAGATGAAGATATTCATGTACTCAACACATCGTCTAATAAAAGGAATAAGAAAAACTCCTACAAGAAAGGATCTTTTAAAAGAAAGAGAAATTCCAATGGAAAGGGATCTTCTAAGAAGAAAGACATTTCTCAAGTACAATGCTTTAGGTGTGATCAATATGGCCACTATGCAATGAAATGCCCTAACAGATCAAAGCAACAAGCATCCTTTGCCAAAGTAGGAAAGACAAATTCAAATCATGAATCTGAGAACTTTGTGTTCTATTCAGCATTATCTAGTCAAGTATCTAACAATATCAACAACTGGGTGATTGATAGTGGTTCTTCGAGGCACATCACAGGGTTAAGAGAACACTTAGACACTATGACTGAAGAATCTGATGAAGATGTCACAATTGGGGATGACTCTACACATCAAGTAAAAGGGGTTGGAACTTGCTCCATCACATTGAAATCTGGTCTCTCCCTTCAACTCACTGGGGTCTTATTTGTACCTAGAATAAAAAGGAATCTTATATCCATCTCTGCCCTTGAAGACAATGGTTATAGAGTAACCTTTATGGATGGGAAAGTTCTAGCATGGCCTAAGAACTCAACAATCAAGAAAGCCCAAATCATAGGTGTGAGACAAGGGTACCTTTACAAACTTTGCACTGAAGTCAAACAAGCCCTTACCCTTGACACCTTTGATTCAAATGAGATTTGGCATAGAAGATTAGGACACCTTCATTTCTGTGCCCTACCTTCTATAGAAAAACTTGTAACAGGCTTACCTAAGTTAAAACCATCTCATGAAGGAACTTGCAAAGGTTGTGCTTAGGAAAGAATACAAAGGGGTCCTTTCCAAATAGTTTGAGCAAAACCCTAAATGTGTTAGAATTGGTTCACTCAGACTTATGTGGACCCATGTTTGTACCCTCTAAAGCAGGATTTCTATACTATGTCATATTTGTAGATGACTTCTCTAGGAAAACCTGGATCTATTTCCTTAAATGTAAAGAGTCAATAGAAATCCTCAAAAGGTTCAAAGAGTTTAAAGCCCTCTCTGAAAACTTCTCCGGAAAGAAAATAAAAACCTTAAGGTCAGACAATGGGAAAGAATACACCTCTGAAATTTTTAAGGAATTTTGCATGAGTGTTGGAATTAAGAGGGAGTTCACAATGGCTTACAACCCTCAACAAAATGGGGTTGCTGAAAGAAAAAATAGAACCATTGTAGAAGCTGCCAAAGCAATGTTGCTTGACCAAAACATTGAAACCTCTTTCTGGGCAGAAGCCTCTAGGACTGCTGTCTACATCCAAAATAGATGTCCTCATTCTCATCTTGACAACAAAACTCCTGAAGAAGCCTTCACTGGCATAAAACCTGACATTAGTCACTTTAGGAATTTTGGTTGTCCCGTCTATATTCATGTGCCCAAGGAGAAGAGATTCAAACTTGAACCTTCCGGAAAGAAAGGGATATTTATGGGATATAGTGAAACCTCCAAAGCCTACAGGATATTCATACCCGGGCAGAAACAAATTGAATTGAGCAGGGATGTTATCTTTGAAGAAGACATTGCATTCAAGAGGGCAAGAAGTTCTAGTGAGACAGAAACCTATTCCCTTAGAGTACCTGAAATGGAACCTGCTCCTGAGATTCAGAGGGAGCATCCTGAGGAAGTGCCAAATGAACTTCTATCTACTTCTGATGAGAATACAGGTGACAACGGTAGAAAGAGGCCACTTTGGGCTAGAAAGATGATCAAAGAAGCTGAGATTCATGCAACACCCAAAGGAACGTTTAGGGAAAGTAAAAGACCCAAACGGTTCTCTAGCTATGTTGCTCTAATGAACATCATAAATTCAGAACCTGCCAGTGTTTCAGAAGCCTTCAGACATCAAGCATAGAAAGATGCAATGACGGAGGAATATCAGTCCATTCTAAAGAATGATGTATGGGATATAGTGCCTAGACCAAAAGGGAAATCTGTTGTCTCTTCCAAATGGCTCTTCAAAATCAAGCATGCTGCTGATGACAGTATAGAAAAACATAAAGCACGTTTTGTGGCAAGATGTTTTTCTCAAAAGGAAGGCATTGATTACAAAGAAACATTTGCACCTGTTGCCCATTACACATCAGTGAGAGTAGTGTTAGCCATTGCAGCAGCTAAAGGCTAGAAGATCCATCAAATGGATGTGAAAACTGCCTTCCTGAATGGAACCATTGAAGAAGAAGTCTATCTGGAACAGCCTGAAGGTTTTGTGATACATAAACCTGACTCACATGTATGCAAACTGAAGAAAGCTCTTTATGGACTTAAACAGGCTCCCAGGGTCTGGTATGAAAGAATTGACAGCTATCTCTTGGGATTAGGATTTTCCAAGAATGAGGCCGACTCCAATCTCTACTTCAAGGTAATCAAAGGTGATATGCTAATAATTATTTTATATGTTGATGACCTGCTGATAACAGGAGAAGATCACCTCATTGCTCAAGGGAAGCAGGATCTAATTTCTGAATTTGACATGAAAGACTTAGGCATTCTACACTACTTCCTAGGTTTAGAAGTATGGCAGAAATCAGAGGGCATTATACTAAACCAAGGGAAGTATACTATTGATATTCTGAAAAGATTTGGAATGTTGGACTGTAGACCGATGTCTACACCTATGGAAACCAACATTCACAAATTGAAAGAAGCAGCAGTAGAATCCAAGTGTGCAGATCCAACCCTTTACAGACAGATGATTGGATCCTTGATGTATCTGGTTAACACCAGACCTGATATTTGCTATGCAGTGAATGTTCTCAGCCAGTTCATGTGTGAGCCAAACGAAATTCACTTAATGGCTGTGAAACATATTTTGAGATATCTTCAAGGCACTATTGGATATCATCTTTTTTACAAGAATGATCAACTAGATATACATGGGTACTCTGATTCAGATTGGGCTGGAAGTATAACCGATCGAAAAGCACATCAGGATGTTGCTTCAATTTAGGATCGGCTATGATCTCCTGGATTTGCAGAAAACAATCTTCAGTTGCACAGAGCTCAACAGAAGCTGAATACATTGCAGCCTCAATGGGAGCAAGAGAAGCAGTTTGGCTTCGTAAATTGCTTGTGGGACTCTTTGGTGAGCCCTTGAATCCTACAATTATTCATTGTGATAATCAGAGTTGCATCAAACTCTCTGTAAATCCTGTCTTTCATGATAGATCGAAGCACATTGAGATCCCCTATCATTATGTAAGAGATATGGTGGAAAAGAAAGTAATTCAGTTGGAGTATATTAGTACAAATGATCAAACTGCAGACATTCTCACCAAGCCTCTCTCCCGAATCAAGGTGGAGCACTTCAGGAAGAAACTTGGTATGGTTGAAATGTAATTTGTTATTTATGTTTGAAATACAAATTGTTTATAAATTGTACTAATATATATAAAGATGTTTAATGTGTAAACTCTTTTGTCATGTGTGTGACTCCATGACTTTATGGGCCTACTCCCCCTGTGTGCATTATTGAAAGGTGATGATCTTTCTAATAATGAACACTTGTAATTGACATTGTAAAGTGACGACTCTACAATGATTAAACTATCATGATAGATATCATGTGACTTGATATTAATGGACATGTCATGATAGTATCTCTTATTGATATCATGGGACTTGATATCATTTGTAGATCATTATGATCCTTAAGAGATAATCATGGTGGATATTTATATCCGTGGATATGCCATGAATTATGGTAGACATCATGTGACTTGATGTCAGTGCACATACCATAATAAAGATATGATATGAAGAATGTCATGTGACTTGACAATATTGAGAAATCATACCATGTCTTAGATATCACGTGTTAAGGTGATATCTCAAGTTATTTGATTTGAAATATCTTCCCTAGCTAAGAGGGAGTGTTAATGAATGATAGCTTCAGTCAGATATGAAGGAAGATTGCTACAAGCATCATCGGCATTCATACTTGATTCGAGTTTATCTTTATTTTGAAATATTTCTGGAAATCATATTAAGCGAATTTATGAGTATTCATATAAAATCCGAATTATATAATGTTATATTTTGTAATTGGAATTTATCTTCTCATCCGCCATCTAGTATATATGTGTTATACTAACGAATCTTTAACTGTGTGTTTTAATCCTCGCTCTAAAGAACACGTCCCATGAGTGGACGTGTCTCCACTTGTGGAGACACGTCCTCTTCTGAGACGTGTCTCTTAGAGGCAGGGTTTCCTCACATACTTATGGCGAATCCATCCTTGATATGCAGATATAGAAATCAGATAATGTTCTGCATTCAGCACATTGAGTATTAGTAAATCTGGAAGTCGAAAACTCTGTCTTAGGATTTTTGGTAGAATTCTGGAAACTTAGATTTCATATAGAACCCTTATTCTCTCAATCTTGTCAGAAGATTTGTTTACAATTACAAGTATTTACAACTTTGTGAGGATTTCTAAATAATGTTAGATTGTAATCTGAGAAGCAAAAGATAAAACATATAAGTGTCCAATAAATTTTATGCTTCAATGTTCAAAGCATGACAAATATTTGCCTCTTTTTCAGGTTAGCAATTAGTATTTGTAGTCATTATCTGAAGCAGTGCAGTGTATGAATAGATTATAGAATAGAATAGAAAACCTTTAACGTCCATGAGACCAAAAGAAAGCCTATGGGACAGTAACCCCTGCTATTTTAGCATTGTGAAGTGTTGTTCTCCTGCCGTTTAGTTTCATAATGAGCTCTCCCATTCTGCCCACCCATTCCATGCTAAATAAATCTTGAAAATTTGCAATTGTTAACCCACTTATGTAGCTACCTCTGATGTCACTGTAAGCTTTACAATCTAGGATAAAATGCTTTTTTGTTTCCACCTGCCCTGCTGCACATAAGATACAAACCCTCTCTTCCCAAACTTCTTTTGGCCTTTTCCATCTCCCCATTTCACACTGAAGACGATGTGAGTTAGTCCTCAATTGTGCTATGAGAATCTTTGACCTCCATGGAATATTGGCCTCTATATATGCCTTTTGTTGATGGTCCAAGTTGGGAATAAATTCTTCTGCATAATACTTTTTCTTTCTCCCAACCGCCCTTGTCCACGTAATCTTGCGAAATTTTTCAACCTCATACAACTTTAATTCTTTACTATTATTAGGACACTCGTTCAAGTGAATGTTCCACTTGTTCATCCACTTACAATTTTGTTTCATCCATGCCTTCTTTCTTTCACCTAAGACACCTCTAAAAACAATATTTGGCCATCGATGAGCTTCCATCAACTCAACCTTTTTCAAATATCTCAAAAGACTCACCATAGCGATGGCCTCAATAGGAATTGCCCCTGTTTTAGCAAGAAGAATTTCATAGGGAACCGAAGCTTTTAGTTTGAATTTGCTTATGATCAAACGCTTTTGAATTCTCTCTATATGTACCCACTTGATGTCAGAAGTACTACCCAAATTTCACACCCATAAAGGACCACCAGAATAACTAACAACCCAAACAATATTTGAATAGTTTTTCAATCCCATAACTCTACCTCTCTACATCTGTTTTGAAGAGAAAAAAGTGCTCTCCAACCTCCCAAAGTTCTTCTCCTTCTACAAGTTTCCCAACATAGCTTGTTGTTGAAGTGAATTCCCAGATATTTATACTCCATGACTTCCTCTAGGATACTCCCTTCAAAATAAAAGTCAAACTAATTTTTTTTCTTCTTCTTAGAGAATACCATGATCTTGGTCTTAGTAATGTTAACTTGCATACCAACATCCTTGCAGAAATGCTCAAGAGCAGCCAAATGCGCTTGCAACCCTTGAACAGATCTAGCAATCAAAATAAGATCACCTGTGTATAAAATAAGTTTTACAACATACACTCCTAAAGGGACCCCTTCTCCACTCTTCAAATTCAACCACTCCCCAAGCTTATTGATATACAGGCCAAAGAGAGTAGGAGAAAGAGGGCAGCCTTGTTTAACCCCAATGTCACTCCTAAAGCATTCCGAAGTACCTGCCTAAGTTCTGATTTTTATCCGAACTTTTTCATAAAGCCTATGGACAGCAGCTCTAAAATGCTCAAGAATGTCAAGATCTTTGATTCTGTCCCACAACTTTTCCCTGGGCACTATGTCAAAAGCCTTCCTGAAGTCAACAAAACAACAAAAGGCTTCCCCTTTCTCATCCCAAATCTTTTCAATGATATGCCTCAAAGTGATGCCATGATCAATTGTTGAGTGTTTTGGCCTAAAACTCGCTTGCCCCTTTGCTCTCTTATTTTTAATTTCTGCCCATTTGCTGATTCTGTGTTCAATCATGCTACCCAACAATTTTGCAAACAAAGGGTTGATCATGATGGTACGATAATTAGATGGATTGTTAGCATCCCCACTCTTGAATAGGGGTATGGCTAAGCTGGTTATCCAATCTTTTGGAAACCCACACTGGATGATGCTGTTAAAAATATGCATAATATGAGGAGCAATGATTTCCACCCCCCACTTTAGATACTCTGCTTGAAGCTCAACCATGTCTCTTGCCTTTCCTACACTCAACTTTTTGATATCTTCTTTTAACTTCTTGCAAAGTGAAAAGCTTTGTTGATGTGTTCAACCTTGGAGGCTCTTCATTCCCTACATCTTGCTCATACAAGTGTTTTGAATATTCAAACCATTGAGTTGAGGTGATGTTATTCTTCGTTTCCTCCTTTGATTGAAGCTCTTTCCAAAAATGCTTTGGGTTGTCCTTTCCAATATAAAACAATTATTCCCGTCTAGCACTCATGAAACCTATTTTTTTAACTTTTACCATTTGCTTTTATAACCTTGTGTTCGCCTTTTCTTTAACTAGCTGCTTGCTTGCTTTCCTTGCAGCTTTACATTCCTCATCAAACCATGCATTTGCCCTAAATTGACTTTCTTTTTTCCTCTTATTCTTTGCCCTTTTGCAGCCCTCAAGTGCCTCTTGAATTTTATGTGTTAACTGATGACTTTTTAATCCTTGCTGCTGATTCCTTTCCTGCTGCATTAACTGCCTTAAAGTTTTCACAAATATGTTACAATTTTCTTGTGTTAATAGAATTCTGCCCTTTTTTTGAGTTTGATGTGCAAGCTGCTCCTGTTTCATAGACTGGTAGCTTTTAGGCCAGGACAGCAAAAGACAAACAGGATTACGATCAGACTTTAAGTCTTCCAAGGCCCCTCAACCACAACTTCCGTTATTTTGTAAACAAGGCTTTGTGAGCAAATAACATAGTCAACAATGCTCGCCACATTGTGACTTTAGTTGTCGTAATCATAGCTTTCTTGGTACAGAGTACAGCCCTAAATAGACATTTTTTTCAAGTTAATTTTTTATTTTTATTTTAAAAAATCATCTACTACACGTTTATCAAAGTCGCGATTTCACAGCTTGCAGCGTGAAGGAAAATTGAAGCTCAATCTTAAATTTCTTTGAAATTGAGAAGATAGAAATAAAATATGAGGATGTTATAAAAAGCTTTGAATTTGAATAAATTGGGGATTGTTCTGGTTTCAAAGTAATAAATGGCGACACTCGACTTCAATTGCAATTTTGTCATTGGAAAAACCGTATAATTTTTCGAATTGAGATTGTAAATGTGAGGATGTTTCAGAAAGACAGAAATTGTGTACCGTGAGCTACGTGAATCCCAATAGAGTGCAAGAAATGAGCACCGTGTGTGCCGCAGCACAATGCCACTAAAGTCCAAGCAAAGGCCAGCTTAGTAGTGCTCCTCTGTAGTGCCGCCTCCTTGTTCTTCGCCATGTCTTCCCATTTCCTCCCATAATTCTCAAAATTTGAACCAGGCTCTCGTTTCTTCGACGGAAATCCGCAGTCCGTCAAACGACAGGCAAGCTCTTCAGCTACCGCACTGGAATCGAGAACGTCCGTCTTGAGACGGACAGCCGCCATTTCGGTGAGCATGTTGACCGCAACAGACTCCACGCGGGAATCTGCACTGAGGAGGCTTCGAACCCGCGCGGCACAGCTCCCGCACATCATGCCGTGTATGTCTAATACCACGGAATTCAAGGCCGATTTCGGGACGGTTGATTGGAGGGGCGTGATGTCCGGAAGGCTAAGGCCGGTGTCGATGGCCTGCGAGCGGCACACCAAACGGCCTTGCGCCTGCACTTTGCGCAACAAATTGACGTGCACAGGCTTTCGCTTTCCAATTCTAGTTGCGTGAAAAGTGTAGCTGGTTTTCAGAGGAGCAAATTGGCTCAGAATCATCTGCTGCGCCATTTCGGGAACCTTGCAACTACTCGCCTGGGCGCCCGGGTGTATAAGATACGAATTTTGGGAAAACAGAGAAAATACCATTGTTTCGACAGTGCTCTGTCTGCACAATGCTTAGCTGCCACGCGTCCTCCGACGACCCAACCATCGCGAACCTGAAATCCAACCCATAAATCTTTTTTCCGCACGCGGGAAATTCGTGTTCAACGGAGAACAAACTCACGGTTACTTTTTCTTGTGATAGACATTTTGGTCTCCTCGACATTATTAATAAAAAAATTATTTTGAATGTGTCAGCTCATCAGAGAAGCTGTTTTTGGTTTCGTGCACGTTAAAAACTTTCTATTTTATTCTATTTTATTAGAGTTTGAATTCTATTCTATTTTATGAGAGTTTGAATTCTATTCTATTTTGAGAGTTTTAGGTTAAGTTATAATTATTTTATTAATGAGAGTTTGAATTCTATTCTATTTTGAGAGTTCTATGTTAAATTATAATTATTTTAAAGAATTAGGTTTATACATTTGTAGGAGTCTAGTTATTTTGGATAAGTTTTAATTATTTTGTCTTATATGTAATGATTAGTGTAAGTAGTATGTTTTTATGTAAAAATTGATAATTAATCAGCTTTTGACTAATCTTTATTTCATTCATTTTATGGGTTTGAATTCAATATACATGCTACATCATAAATGTGAAGTTATTATTTACTATTACTATGTAAGGTAAAATGTGAATGTAATGTGAATTTTGGAAATGAATAAATTGTGCTAGTACCTTGTTATCAATATGAATGTTATCTCATTTGAAGTTGTTTCATTTGATGCTATCTCAGTTGATGTTATCCATGGTGAAATACTGCATATATGTGAATAAATGATTATTGAATTATTATTCTAACTTGGGAATGTTTATGTATACTACATATGTTGTGAACAATTGACTGCTAAGTGCATGTGTTAGTGGCTGCAGGTAAATGTTCATTCTTTAGGCGGAGGGGAAGTATCACTAAGGAGAAGATCTTGGTCGGGTAACCGGTAAAAGTAAACTATCTAAGCATACACACACCACATTAGAGTGATCGAACTAAGTCAGTTTGTGGGTTATAGGTAAGTCATCCATAGCTTGTATGTTTGCATTAGGAGTCTTGTTTACTTTTGCATGCATTTATGGGTGATGTTTATCTATTTGAGCTTTTGAGATCTTTCTTGTGCTATTACGATCAAATGGGTAAGTGTGATGTAGGTGGAAGTATGTTTATATGTATGCACATGCGTGTCAATGGGATCTAGCGACACGTAAATGCATATGTATAGATATACCACATGTACACACTTATCAATATGATGGTAATGTGAATGGTTGTAAATGAATCAGATGTGAACATATATATACGTATAGTATATACATGTATCCATATGTATATGCATATCGATACAAGTGTACGTTGGCAAATGGACATGTTCATATGAATGCATCAATATGATATACCTATATATACATGTACATAGAGGCGTATACATTTATACATATAAATATATGAATACATCTTGTAAAATGTGCCTATTATAATTATATTGCTTGTACTCTTATATACATATATATATGTGTAAAGGTATTTAAATATATATATATATATATATGTATATAATAATATATATAGCATATCAATTATATAATTAGAATTCGACTAATTCTTATTTAATAAGAAGTTGATTTATAAAAGTCACTTTTGACGTCAAATGACCATGGCAATAAGGGTCGATGATAGTCATCAAATTGGAAATTAATTTGGAGATATGCATGGCTATGTATATAAGCCACGTATCACCTACCAAGACACGTATATAGAAATGTATCAATACATTTTAATTTGTAAACTTTGACTTGGTCGACAAAGTGAAAGAGAGTTACGTGGACTTAGTTCAATGTCTTAATTGGCTTAGTCAACTCATCCTTTATTTTAGTCGATACTTGCTAAGTGTTGTTGAAACATGATTGACTTTCACTTCTTTTGAACCATGCCAACTTGGTTATGGAAAAGAGGCTTTGGCACCACCTCTTAAAGCATTTTCTTGTAGATGTCTTTGCTAGAGAAGAACTTGAATTTTCCATGTGCTTTTTGAAATAGTCTTTGAATTACTGTAAATGAGGAAGTCGATCTATTGAAAGGTTTTGATGAGTCTGAGCTTTATTTATCGCCACCTTTATGTTGATTTACTTTGCATGAAACTTTTTGTCACTCTACATGCCTAAATTATAGGATTTCAGAATGACTGGTTGCTCTATAAATAGTCGTACCATTTCACTTGAAACGCATTCTTCTATTACTATTATCATTCTCCCATTCACTTGTGAGAGATGTATTTTACCCAAAGATATACATCTTTTGTTGTTTAGAACTTCTGAGATATTACCAATCATATAGTTTTGTTTAAAAGTGAGAAATAGAGTGATCTTTTGTGAGTAAGAGGTATCATTGTTGTTTGAGTGCAGTGAGCTATCAACAAGTGAGAGAGAGAGTTGTGTTGGGAAGCTAATTACAAGCTGAATTACTAGTGGAGAAGGTTGCACTATTGTCATTAATTGGGATAAGTGATAACAGGCACGGGGATCTCTTCTTCTTGTTATTTACTTAGAATTATAAATATTTCTATGTTTTCCTGGAATGTCTTTTCACTATGTGCAATAGAAACAATTGAGAGTGTCTTTGAAAAAGAGAATTGAAGCTTTTAGGCTATTTTTATGTTGTGTTTTTAAGTACTCCATGATAGGAAAGATTGCTTGACACAAGTATTTAATTATACTAGATATGTCGAAGAGATTTCTTGACACAAGTATTTAATTATACTAGATATGTCGAAGAGATTGCTTGACACAAGTATTTAATTATACTAGATATGTCGAAGAGATTGCTTGACAAGAGTATTTAATTATACTAGATATGTCAAAGAGATTGCTTGACATAGGTATTTAATTATGTTACATATGGTACAACAAAGGTATTTCATTATACTAGATATGTTTAAACTTGGGATGCAATGTGTTTGTATTTACTCCATAGTAGGAGACTCTACCCTAGATTGTGTGACTCCACTCTAGATTGTGTGACTACTGAGACTAACACTGTCAATTCATCGTGATCCAATATTACATGCTAGTTCGGGATTGTGGGATTGCAAAGTTCTAGTTATGTAGGACATAACAGTATGCTCAGTTGGTTGTCATTATCGGTTACTCTACCAATCTCTTCATTGAAGGGAAGGACCATCTATCGAATGATAGATGTGCGGGGGACCGCATTATGAGTCTGTGATTGGCGAAAAAGCACTTGAGTGATGATTCTCCTCCACAGCAAGTGGCAGAAGAACCAAGATTTGAAAGGGAAGATCATGGACCATCTTGCAACTATTAGTTCTAAAGCTCATTGGAGCTATGTATGAAAATGTATGTATTCTTGTTCTTGTACTTGTGAAGTTATTGTAATGAAGTGGAATATTTATTGTAAAATGATATGGCATCTTGATCATATATTCTCAATAAAAGAAAGAAAAAAAATATTGCAATGAATTTTTACTTAGTTTATTTACTCGTTTGGTGTAAAATAAGAAATTTTTACTGCATTGAAGGGTTGGCACATTACATACAATCTTTTTATTCCTCAACTTGAGTCAAATCTATGTAGCATATTTGAACTTGGTTAAACTTTTAAATTCAAATTCATTTATGGACCAAATTGACTCCCTTCCTACTAGCCATTACTTATTCACTTGAGCTTTAAATATTTAATTTGCATGCAAGGATGTTGTGTAAAAGGACAAACCTTATTTCACTTTTAGCATCTAAGATCCATCAAGCATATTTGGTTACAATCATTGCACTGTCACTTAAAAAGAATCACATGTTATTGCATCAACTAGCATTAGCATAATAGCAACTAATTATGAACATTGCATGATTGTTCAACATTTCTTTAAACCTTGTTCAAAAATTAACTCAAGAGTTTGACTAGGGAGAATAACCCTAGCATAGCAAACTCTGATTGTTTTGTACATACTACCAAGTTCCAAACACCAATTCACACCCCATATCACCAAGTTGCATCTATGAATTCAAATACCAAAGGCAAAAAAAAATTTGAACGTCAAATGTGTGTAGCTCAAAGGTCATTTACACAAATCCAAGATTGAATCTACAAGCGCAAAGATTAAATCTACATATTTAGAGATCAATTTTGTAGCCACAAAATTGAACCAAAATAGAGAATAGATCATCTTGCAATCTATCAAAGTAATACATCTCTAAGTTTGATCATGAGATATCATTTTGGATCATTGAGCATAATCTACAACAAAAGACCTACAAGTAGCACAAGAAGCTAAGTTTCTATTCTTTCTATGAATTTTGAAAAGTGTGCTTTTGTTTAAGTTATTGTCTCAACTCATATATATAAGGTTACTTGCTATCATTGTTTGAGTATTGTTCCATCCCTTGATATTTTATGTAGGGTGGTTTTATTCCCTTACATACATTAGTGGACCCATTCGATCTTGCACACCCTTAGGTATTTTCCTTTAAGGTTTATTTTTTATTTTTTATTTCAAATCTAAGAATTTGCTTCTTTTTTATATCAAATCTTACCCTTATTTAATCCTAATTACCTTTTTAAGTTTTTTGTTTTTATGCTTATACCAAATTCTCATTGTCATCCCTTTGAGAAGAAATTTTAGTTAAATCCTATGATGGATATGAGTCAAGCTAAAAATGGTATGACTAAAAATCTTAATGATAACATTCATTTTAATGAAGAGCCATTTGATCATGATATTCATGTTAAGTTGATGGGTAAGCAAGTTATTCCCTTCACTGCACATATTTTATTTCTTGATCTTGTACATTAGGTTAATAATGCAAATCTACATAGTTGGTTGATGTTCTACATTTTTTTTCTTGGTCAGCCATATGGATAAAAGATGGTTTAAGGTATAGGTGAAAGGATTAATTCTTCAATTTCTTTAAATAGTGTGTCATTGCCACCTCCCACCTAAACCTCCTCTTCTTTTGTGCCTCATAATTCCACTCATCACATGGTATGCCATTTGTTCCTCCTTTTCCTACTTCCATGTTAAGTCACTACTTCAATCCACTCCTCATCTCTTGCCTTCTAAGTATGTCCATTCCTTTTCATCTAACTCTTCGCATTCCAATATTATACACATATATGCATATATGTGTGTATATATGTTTAAACATATATGCGTGTGTATGTGTATATATATATGTATGTGTATATGTATGTATGTATGTATGTATGTATGTATGTATGTATGTATGTATGTATGTATGTATGTATATGTTATGTATACATATATATGTATATGTTATATACATATATTTGTATATGTGTATACATATGTATGTATATGTATATATATATATGTATATGTATATAACATATCCATATATGCATATGTATAATATATATGTGTGTGTTTGTATACATATATACATACATACATACATACATGCATGCATTATATACATGTATATAGCTACATAGATATATACATACATGCATGCATTATATACAAGTATATAGATACATACATATATACATACATGCATATATGCATATGTGTGTGTATATATATGTATGTATGTATATATGTATATTTATATATGCATATATGTATACACACATGCATATAATCATACTTTTTTTATAAGTTTTTGATAGACATTGTGTGGTGGATATATGGTCGAGGAAGGAGAATAGAGTATAATTCTAAGTTTGAGACTTGGTTGTACAAGTTGATAATATGAAACATATTTTGACATTTGAAATACTAAACCACCTTCTTGGTGGGGTTACTAGTCTGTCTTAGATTACTAGTTTTTGTTTTGGGCATCTTAAATAATAAAATTTAGCCAATCAAAGAATTGTGTATTTACATTTAGACACAATTAACTCATGATTTGATTTACTGATTGAAATAAAAACTCAAGTTTTAAAAATCCATTTTAATTTGTTGATTTATGTGACCTTTGTTAGTGCATAAACATAATTGTCTAATAATTATTTTAAAATAAATTAAATAATCTCATCACACGTGTTTAAATTATTTCACAAATTATGTTATTTCTTCATGTTAGGTCATTGAGCAACCAGATGAAATAGTGGGGCTTATGGGGTCTCATTCAAACCATCTAAATCCCTCCAACAATTACATGTAGAGATATAATGATTTTTTATTATAATTTATATCTTGCTTATTCTCTTAGATAACCAAAAATAATGGTGGGGGGGCTTATGGTGGCCTTGCACAGTCCTTCCACCTTATCTCTAGTAGACTATGAATGGTCAAAGTTGTTATCTAAGAGCTCATGGCATAGGAAAGATTGCAAGCATTGTTGATATCATATGGCATTTTTGGATGATGATGAGGAGGTCATGTCTTGTTGTGCTATATTGATTGATGTGTATGACAAGGAAAAGTCAACAAGATTGATTTACATGAAAGTATTTAGAGATCTTTATTAGTGTGCAGGATGAGCCAAAGTCTACATGTATGTTGTTATATTTAAACCTCAGTTAAGGAGATAGTTTTGTGAGGCAATATGCTATTTATGAGAGCCATAGTAATAATATACACTTGTTTGTAGTTTTTTCCAATGTAGCACACTATTATGACCACATATGTGAAAGGTAGAGTCTCACCTTCTAGAGTGGTGCATAGGGAAGTCATATGAACTTGTGGTTGGTGCAAAATTTCTCTCGTGATGCTTTCTCTCTCACATTTTCATTTAAAGGTTTTGTATATGTATGATGCAATTTTAGGTTGATGTAATTTAAGTTAGTGCAACAATTACTCTATTATTTTATAATTTTATAAAATTGAGTATCATTTTTAAGATCTAACATAATATATCTTGTCAAATAAACTCTATTACTTCATTTACTACCTTACTACACTTCAGGACATTAGTTTTTAGATTTATGGTTATATGATGAAAAACTAATTAGGATTGATTTGTGATCTTATAAGCTACAAATGACCCAAATGACAACTTTTGGGTGGTTATTTTATGATTTTTAATTATCCTTGTATTATATAATATGCTATATTGGACCAAAGGAACATATATGATTATATGATTTCAGTAAATAATCTTCTTTTTTAATTTTAAATTGTTGTATTTTATTTTGCATTGTAGTTTTATTATCTTTTGTGTATTCCAAACATGAAAATCCTTGTATTGAACATGTACTAAAATGCATTGAAATATAATAGATTATTTATGTAATCTTTACAAAACTAATTTTATTATTTATAAATGCTTTTAATGTAAATGATTGATTATTTGATAACTATACACTAGGAGATAGATTTGCTTATAGATCTCTAAGAACCTTTGATAACAATCATAAGGTGTTTAACATTGAATTGCATGGCATGAACAAGTATGTCAAGTATACCTATAGGTATCGACACTTGATTTTACATCTTAAAATATATAATAACAAGAGTATTATTTTAGTGATGAATCCACAACTAGATTTAGTTGTAGAACATAACAAGTATGAATAGATACAACTTAGATAATTAAATGCAACATTTTTTCATCACTTTAAATTGGAAAAAAATGTTAGTTTTAAAAATATAGTCAAATTTTAGTAAACTCTTATAGTTTGCAACTTTGGGCTATGACACATAAACTACTTTGGACATGTGTTGTGGTTGTATAACACTACAACTTAAAGATAAATTTGAAGGGATGTCAAAAATTAACAAAGGAAAGATCATGATCCTTCAACTCAATTAACATTGGGGAATCTATTAAGGGTTGATACCAAGCAAGTAACCAACTTAGACTAGGAATAAACCCCTTGTATCTTCACTAGTCATTTGGCGATATTCAAACTAATTATAGAACACACAAAATTATTTTATGGAGAATCCATTAAAATCTTCGGGAGATTCTTGAATTGGCTAGGCCAATATAGATGATGAACCAAATTTCTAAAATGAAAGAGAGTAGAACTTCATAGGTTAGTTTTCTTATGGATTGAGGATATTTTCCATGTGAATGTGTAGGGATACACGATATATGTAGGACATTATTATTACTTAAATCATGAGTTTTACAACATGTGTAAACTAAATAAATACATAAAATATTAATACAAGTGTGTTTACAACATGCAAAACTAAATCTAGGCTTCCAATTTACTAGAATTTGTAAGGAAGCTAAGGTAGCAAAACAACTTCCTACACTAATCTTAGGAGGAGAATAATGCAAAACTTTTATAAATTTTTAACAGGTACAGAAACTTAAACAAAAATAAACATAAATATCATGCATACCACGACACAATGATTTATGTGGGGAAAACCCTTTCAGGAGAAAAACCCCACACTCCAAAAGTCGCCCAATATATTATTTAGTAAATCACAAAGATTACAATATACTTGCAGAGCAAGCATCTCATAGGAGTATCACCACCCAGAGATCCAAAGACAACACAACTACTATCAAACTCTCAAAATACATCACTGTCTCTACCGCAGGCATAATACAACACCCTCCTAAAATAGAGTTACATTATAGGGTAAGATAGACTGACAAAATATCCACCATTAGATCTAAAACCTAATAATTAATGGTCTAGATTTACAATGTATCATTTATCTAATGTATTCGGCCATTTTAGTAGTTTCCTGAAAAAGTTAACAAAAAAATTGTTTACATGCATCCCATTCTCCCCCCTTGCTACCATTGTATATTACACCTATTGGTGTAACTAGGAAATTATATTCGACCATTTTAGTAGTTTCCTGAAAAAGTTAACAAAAAAATTATTTACATGCATCCCATTCTCCCCCTTGCTACCATTGTATATTACACCTATCAGTGTAACTAGGAAATATATATATATATATGTATGTATGTACATGTATGTATGTATGTATGTATGTATGTATGTATGTATCCTATCAACAATAAACTTTATATAATTGCAAGGTTGAGACAGAATTTTCCAAAAAATCTCTTGCTTGTCAAACACCTTACAAGAGCTATGGGGAGGAGTAAACATTGTCTCTTAATTGCTAGGGGCTGAAAGGCTCATAGTCTTAGAACACCATTTGAACTTCTTTGTGCTCACAAGCTTAGTTAAAGAATCAACAACATTCATCAAAGTATCTACCTTAACCAATTTTACCCTACTATATTCGATCATATCTCGAATAAAATGATGTTGTACATCAATGTGCTTAGTCCTAGCATGAAATTTTGGGTTCTTGGCTAGACATATTGCACTTTGACCGTTGCAATAAATTGTCACTACACCTTGTTTTATTCCAATATTTGAACATAGTCTCTTAATCCAAATGGTTTCTTTACAAGCATGAGTAGCTATCATATACTCTACTTTAGTAGTGGACAAAGCAACCACAGCCTGTCGCTTACTCATCCAACTAATTGCACAAACAAATAAAGTAAACACATAAGCATTCATGGATCTTCTACTATCAACATCGCTTGCCCAGTCTGAATCCACATAACCATGAACATCAAGGGAAATCTCATCTTTAGTCACATTACTATGATAACACAAGGAATAATCTAAGGTACCGCACAAAGATCTGAAGACCCTTTTAACTACATCCCAATGAACTCTACTAGGATTAGACATATATTTGGAAAAAAACTCCCACTACTTGGGAAATGTCTGGTCTAGTACAAATCATAGCATACATCAAAATTCCAACCACACTCTGGTAAGGCACTCTACTCATGTCTTCCTTCTTTGATGGAGATGTTGGACAATCTAAAATAGATAACTTTGTTCCAATAGTAAGGGGAACACACAATGGTCTACTATCCTGCATGTTAAATCTTTGTAAAATTGAATTGACATACTTACTTTGGCCAAGCCATAGCTTTCTATTCACTCTATCTCTTTTAATTTCCATCCCAAGAATGTGTCTAGCTACACCAAGATCTTTCATTTCAAATTTAGCAGCAAGTTGATATTTCAGTTCTGAAATCATACCTTTCCCTTTGCTAATAAATAACATATCATCAACATATAATGCAATACATAGGAAATGATCACCATCAGTTTTATAATAAACACAATGATCTGATTTAGAGCGCTCAAATCCCAAACTCAACACATATGTATCAAATTTTGGGTACCACATCCTAGGACTTTATTTTAAGCCATACAAATATTTCTTCAATTTGCAAACCAACTTACGTTTACCTTTCACCATGTAGTGCTCTAGTTGTGTCATATAAATATCCTCCTCCAAGTCACCATGAAGGAAAGTAGTTTTCACATCCATTTGCTCAACCTCTAAATCATAAGTAGAAGCAATAGCAAGCAAAAATCTAATGGATGTCATTTTTGCAACAAGAGAGAATATCTCACCATAATCAACACCCTCAACTTGAGACTAACCTTTTGCAACCAACCTTGCTTTGTACTTCTCAATACCTCCATCTGAACCAATCTTTTTCTTGAACACCCATTTGCAACCAATAGGTTTTCGTCCTTCTGGCAATGGTACAAGATCCCATGTATCATTATTTTTCAAAGAAGACATTTCTTCATCCATAACAATCTACTTTAGGATACTTTAGGATGGTGAAGTGTGGTTGTGTCCACTAAATTTATAGAAAGTTGGTGAGAAATTCAAATGGTATTCTTTGAGACTGATCGAATGATAGGATGGCAATGTGATCGAAATTAACAACTGATGTGACCAAGATCCAATTGATTCTCCTGATTGATCTTCCAATTGAATAGTTTGCACGTGTGACTCAATTGCACACTTGAGATAGCTATTTAATGTGTGGTTTGTGAAACATGTTAACTACACAATAATTGATGGCCACAAGGCATAAATTAAAACAAGAAATGTTATGTGATTGCCTGAGATCATATCATTAGTAAATGGAATCATTCCAGTCATTAATTATTTCCCATCTATTGGTTTTTAGGGTAGGTAGTTAAACGACAAGAAAATGTTGCTATGTTTAGCAACTGCTTAGTAACCATCAAGAGAAAGAAGAGATTCCTATATCTTGGTAGAGAACAATTTAGAGAGGATCCAAATTCTCTAGAGTGCATTGTGTTGTAACAAAGAAAGGAACAATTTTATTCTTATTTTAATTCATGTTGCAACAACTCACAATATGTGAATTTTGAGTCTTGAGTGTGATGTTGATCATACTAATCTATGTGTCATGTGCATATTTAGAGCATATTTTTATGAGAAATATACTTTGTTGTGTTTAATTCATTTTTGCAACTACGAATCTTTCTTATTTCTATTTTAATGATCATTCATCATTCTAGTCTATGTGCTAGTTGGTTAATGATTTTCTTGAAGTTCATTCACATTAGCATCATTTTTATGAGTCATTGTTTGTTACCTTTACTGCTTTCTGGTCAAAAGCATACAAATTATCAAATTAAATCATACGAGGGAGTTGTACCTCTATAATTTAGAGCAAAGTTACAAATGAAATTGTGACATTTCTGAAGCTGTTAGCATTTTGATCCCAGTGCATTACGGGCAATAGAGTTATTAATTTAGTTTTTTTTTGAAAGACCAATTCATTCGCTAGCAGATTTTTGGTGACTCCGCTAGGGAAAAAAATTATAATTTCCAATAAGTGGCCATCATGTCATGCAACAAGATGGTACTTCCCCACAATAATGTATTTCTCGTACTTCAACCTGATTTGGATTCGATGTAGGTAGAATAGGAGGATATTATTTCTTAATTAAATACACTTGCTTGGAGATACAAAAGAAGTGCAACAGATTATATGTGATCCATTTTTTTCTTATAAGAGGAAGAAGAGTGGGCTCAACATCCACCTAGACCTGTGATTGAACACCCTCCTAGGTTGGTTTTTGAATATTACAACAATCCACCTCCCTATCCCAATCAACACCCAAACCAGTGTCCTAATTAGCATCTGAACCAACATCATAATTAGCATTCAATCCAACATCCTAATCAGCAACAAAATCCCCCTCCAGCCCAACTAACGCCTAGGGATTAACCTAGGGATACCATCCTTTACTCCCATAAGAGGCGGCGACTTTGAATACCTATGGCTTCAATTCCCTGGGTAACTGTATTGGAACTTCCACCCTATCACAATGTAATGATTTTCCATGTAATTCTAGAAAAATATTTCTAAAATTCTCTAGTAGACACACAAGACCTAAAGGAGCACATCCTGGCCATGACTGCAGTAAGTGGAATTTTGGGAGTTCAAGAAGAAGACGTCTTTGTAAGGATTTTTGTTGAAAATTTAGTTGAAAAAGTAGTTGAATGGTTTAGAGGCTTGGAGAAGGGTTGTATAATCAGTTGGAATATCCTTCATAAAAAAATTCTCCAACGCTTCAAAGGTCTTATTGATATTGTTGCCTTACTACAATAGTTCTTTCAAATTGTGAAAGAAAGAAAAGAGCCTATGAGAGATTTTGTATATCATTTTAATCAATCACTTCAACGAATTCCTACGCTAGAGCAACTGAGCAAGGTAATCTAGTTTCATGTGTTCACTTTTGCACTTAATCCCGATGTTTAGTTCATTTTAAAAAGGGACAAAATTTATGGGATTGAACAAACTTAGTTAGAGGTAGTAAATATTGAAAATGATCTGATCATCGTGGGAAAATGGAAGCTGGAAGGTGCTACTAAGTCTATTATTGATTTCCCACTGCCCATCTACAAATTTTTTGAACCCCTAAATTTTACAGACCAATCCAGTCCTACTGCTAAAAACATGAATTTGACAATATTGAGTATTGTATACCCTCCGTATGAGAAAAAAGAAGATGAAAAGCGGGAAGGTCAGTTTTGGTATGCCCAAGCATATAGTTTAAATATTTCAATTGAAACAGAAGATGATCTCAACTTATCAAGTGATGATGAGGAATTTTCATTGTGAGGAAGGTACAATCCCACATTTTAATTTATTTCTCCTCACCCCCTGAGGACAATTCACTTCCTTGTAACTCTATTAGAGAAAATCAAGTATCAAGCTCTCTATTTATCGCAAAGTATGAGTTTTTCACCTTTGAAGATCATGCTTATGAAACTTCATGTGTAACTGAAAAGGATAATGAAGACCCTTTGGGTGAAAATGAGAAAGATGGAATAAAATGGCTAACCAACTCCAATCCTCTGTTCATATTTGATAAGTCCTTTGAAATTCGTGATAATTTTCTATTTGAGAATTTAGATTTTTGTTTACAAGATATTCCAGCAAGAGAGTTTGTTTGTTTTTCAGTCGATAGTGAAGGGGAAGATCCTATAGCAATGGAAGATGGAAATTCAATGAAGCCACAAGGTAGTTGTGGTAATGATATAACAACTTACAAGGAAAAATATTGTGATGCTACAACAATCCTGGAAGACTTATATTTGTTACAAAGGTGGAAGGTCATTTAGATGACTAACTCTCAGGAAGGAGCCAAAATTAGTTTGGATGTTTCAATTAGGGATTATCTGCATTAGGAAGAGATTTATGATGAAAAATGATTGTCTGGGGACATTAGAAGTGGTGGATTCTTCCTCTATGACACCAATGCTTGGGCAATCCTAATATTTGTCATTCTTCAAAAGTTGCCTGCAGTGATGGGCCTTTTCAAGTCTGGATCTTTCTTTTCTCAACACGTCAACGGTTTCATGTGAGCAATATCCTCTCTTCCCTTGGTAGGCTTCATCCTACCTTGTACATATTTTCTTTTTAGCATGTCGTTTTTGATGTGCTTGTTTGGGTTTTGGGTTTTGATTTTGTTCCTCCTCTTCTCTCAACTTTGTGCCCAATGGATATAACACTGGTCATGACATCTTTGGGTTCCTTGCTACATCCTTTTCAATCCTCATCCCTAGTTAGAGCCATCATTACCCTACTTTTGGTGATCACTCTCAAAATTGATGCCCCTATTCAATTTTTGATTAAGTTTATAAGTTGGGTAGTGTTTCATGAGGTTTTTCTAACTTGGGTGGTGATTTCCCTTGTTCGTCTAACTCACCTTTTTATCACCCTTTATTAACTTGTTCTTTATTTTCTCACGGGAAGTGTATTGTGGGATTGCCATAACTTATTGAGCACTCTAATTCTTCTAATTTGATGATTGACGGTTCATACTTGAAGTTTTTGAACTTATCGAAAAGACCACCAATGATAGATCTTTGAAGTTTTCAAGTTTGGGCGAGAGTTTTAGTGGTTTTTATAACCATTGATGGTCCTTAACTTAGTTTCATGAACCTCCCATTTTACCACTTCGAGAACATTGTTCAAAGGAAAACAAAGGGAATGACAATGCAGGTTGTTTCTGTTATGATACATTTCAGTTTCAAACAATGAACCCCATTTATGTAGAAAATAATGGATGCCTAAGAAGTATATGATTACAAGTTGTTAGATATAGATAATGAATACAAATGAATACCATCAAAGATACATCAAACAAAATTAAAAGGTAGAATCTTTCAGAGGAGTGGAAACACCAAAATATCAAAATGTTGTATATATATATATATATATATCGATGGCATTAAAAAATTTGTTCTTCGATTACAAAATTATGGAGGCATCAAAATGAAGTTTTTCAGACACACAGAATGGACATAAGCACACAAATTCCCTCCACCACCACCTAAAGGTGCTTTATTTGGATTGGTGACAACAGATTTTTATGGGATTGCAGGAATTGGGCAAACAACCCCATATCATTCCTCACTGGCCCTGCACGAAGAAGGGTTACAGCTTCTTCAGTGGCTTCATTCTGAGTTGTAGTTGTGATGTAGATGGAGTCACCAACCAATCCACTCCTTGGGTAGTTACTGAGTCTAGTGATTGCCACATTGACTCTGTGATGGAATTCAAGCTTAACCAGGCACTTCGCTGCCCTCATCCCCCAGTGTCAACGCCCAAAGGTACAAATGATAGTATCAACAAAATGCCCAAGAAGCATGGAATTGTGTACATGGACTTGATTCTAGAATGCTTCTCCCAATATATTGTGCAACACCTCCTCTTATATTTTGCTATGGAAAACGAAGACCTCTCTTAGCTATTATAATAGTCGCCTAAAGAGAGTACTACACTCAATCTTCCCAATAACAATGAAGTAATTCATTGGAACTTTATCATTCTGAGTTCTTTTCATTTTGAATATTTTAGGATGGTGAAGTATGGCTATGTCCACTAAATTTATAGAAAGTTGGCGAGACATTCAAATTGGTATTCTTTGAAAGTGATCGAATGATAGGATGGCGATGCGGTCGAAATTAACTATTGATGTGACCAAGATCCAATTGATTCTCCTAATTGATCTTTCGATTGGATAGTTTGCACGTGTGACTCAATTGCATGCCTACGATAGATATTTAATGTGTGGTTTGTGAAGCATGTTAACTACACAAGACTTGATGGCCACATGGTAGAAATTAAAACAAGAAATGTTCGATGATCACCTAAGGTCATATCATTAGCAAATGATATCATTTTGGTCATTAATTATTTCTCATCTATTGGTTTTCAAGGTAGGCAGTTAAACAACAAGAAAACGTTGCTATGTTTAGCAACCGCTTAGTAACTGTTACCCATTTTTCACCTATGGGCTCAATTAGGCAGGGTAACCCATGCTTTCAAAGATTCTCAAAGACCAAATGGAGGAACACTTACATCGGGATCACATTTTTCTAACTTGTTTGCTTCTTGTGTAGATGCAGGGGAAAATCATATTTTAAAAATTCAACACATGGATTAAATGTGGCTCCCAAGAGGGTTGAGCCCAGCGTGCAGGTCTTCAGTTTAGGGGTGTGTTTTCATTTTTATTTTTTCCCTGTCTTTCCCTCTTTTCTTTTTGCTTTCTTCTTGTCCTTTCCTTGTTCTGTCAAGGGTGGAACTGGGTCGGAACCCGAACTTGGAACATTTCCAAAGTCCCGGTTCCTATTTCTGATCCAGTTTTGACCCCATTTCTGTCGTTTCTTTCTTTGTCGGGCCCCTTTTTCTTTGTTTTTGTCAAAGGCGAAGTCAGACCGAAACCAAACTTGGAACTTTTCCAAAGTTCCAGTTTCTGTTTTAGTTACCGTTCTGGTTCCGGTTCCGCGCTTGTGTGCGTCTTGTTCTCTTCTTTGACCTTGTGTTTTGACCGTGGGGTAGTTTTTCCCTCTCTTTTCTTCCTTGTCCTTTTTCCTCTCTTACTTGCCTTTGTCGGAGGCGAGTTCGGGACAGAATCTGAACTTGAAACTTGATGAAAGTTTCAATTTCAAGTTTGTTTCCGCCCGCGCCCCTGCTTTGTTTGGCTCGGGATCAGTTTTAGTTCTGATCTCGCATTGTCTCCTGCCTAGTGTGTTTTATTTCCTTCTCTGGCGGGCCCGGGCCCGAGTTGGAACCCGAACTTGGAACTTTTCCAAAGTTCTGGTTCCCGCTTCCATTCCGGTTCCGACCCCGGTCCCGCTCGTTCTTCTTTCTTTTCTTCGTGGCCTGTGCTCAGGGGATGTTTCCTCCTTGGTTTCCCCTTATGTTTTCCTTTTCTTCCTTCATCCCTCGTGTTTTGTTGGGAGCGGGATCAGAACGAAATCCGGACTTAAAACTTCAAGGAAGTATCAGGTCCGGTTTTGGTTTTGGTTCCGGTTTCGTCTTGACCCCACCCGCCAATTTTACAAGGGAGTTCCGTTGAAGGTCAGCCTCAGTCAATTTGACATATTTATCCTCTAAGGAGAAAGTCGACAAGACCTTTCGGATGTCTTGCCGATTGGCAAGGGTTCCATCAAGTCTGAATGCTTCACCTACAGATTCCTATCGGCGAGACAAAATGATTGTCCCGGTGACTAAGAGTTCCCCATCGACATGAGGATCTCCTTCGAAGAAAGGTCCCAACGAAGAGTTAAAGTCTCACCGACAATAGTTGGTTTAAAGTCATTAGGGAAACTCTCGCCAAAAGAAACATTGTCGGTAAGAAGTCTTACCGATATGAGAAGGTTACACCGACCGCATTTGCTCAGGGTAACATAAGAGCTCGATGTGATGTCTTAGCGAAACTAACATGTCTCACCGACATCGCTTTATGTTGAAGTCTTCGGCATGGCAATTTGAGCTCGCCAAGAGGTCTCGGCGACCTGGGAATGTTTTGGCGACAGTAATGAGCTCGGCAGAGGTCTCCCCGACATTTGACATCGATGTAGTTTCCAGCCGTCGGCGAAAGGTCTTGTTGACATGGCTATGTCTCAGCAAACGAGGGTGATCTCAGCCAAGGACACAGGTATCGGCAAAAGGTCTTGCCGAGTTGGTGATGTCTCCCCGATCGAAGAAAAGTGAACTCATCGTCGAAAGGATAGGGAGCTCGGGCAGAATGGAAGAGTTCGACGTAAGGTCCCAGCGACTAACTAAGGTCTTGCCAAAGAGGAACCAGCTCGAGGAGAAAGATCCAACATCGCAAGGAGGTCTCACTGAGGAAAAGAGGGTCTCCCCGACATAAAAGACATCGACGTAGCTTCTAGCCATCGGAGTAATGTCTTGCCGACATGGTGTGGTCTCAGCGACTGAAGCGGGTATCAGCATGACTAGTGGACCTCGCTATGAAGTCTTCCCGACTTGCCAGAGTCTTTCCGAAAGAAATGTAGAGCTCGATAGAATGGAGTGTGTTCGGGGAAACTTCATTCAACTCCTACTGAAGCTGAGGGGTCTCAGGGTAACATTCTGCCTTCGGTAAAACGTCTCACCGACACTCGGGTGTCTTGCCGAATGAAGAGGAGCTCGGGGAGATGGCGAAATGAACTCAGAAAAGGAGACAAAAGGAATCTCGGTGAGAGGTCTCACCGACCAAAGAAGGTTTTCTCGATATGAAATGAGCTCGCCAAGAGGTCTCACCGACCCGAAAGGGTCTGACCGATACAGAGTGAGCCCGGGAAGAAAGATTCTGCATCACTATGAGATCTAGCCGACTTGGTAGTGTCTTGCCGACATGGATGTGCTCGTCAAGAGATGGGGGCTCGCTAGGAGGTCTCCCTGAAACACGTAAGGTCTGGACGACAACAATAGATTTGCTGAATGAAATGGTATCGGTGTGACCCGGTGGAGCTTGCTATGACTTCTCCCTGACATCCAAGGTTTGGCCGACATGCAATCCTTCTGAAGCAACCTTTGACTGCCTTGGAATCTACCTGGCACAAACTCAACCTATCAGAAGGCGCTAGGGAAAATCACGAGCAGTTTGACTGTTCGACTCCCCCTTGCGAACGAAATTGACAGAGCATGCCGACATCGCTTTACTCTGAGATCAAAGGTGATCAGTTAGTAATGACGCTTGAGTCTGGTGAATAGATTTGATGCTGCTTCTCGAAGGGGAGGTAGTTGTGAGTCACAATAGCAGCTGGAGATGTCAGCTGGAGAAGTAAAGCGGCATTAATGACCATGTCGCAGAGCATTCAAGGCGACCTTGACGAAATCTTAATGGCAGACTCAAGGGCTGCAAGTTAAAGACGACGGTTGTAAAAGATCTAAAGACATCCCTAAGAGCGATCTCTTGCCGACATGGAGGGGGGATGTGCATTGAATGTTTCATTGACTTCTTTCCAAGCGCTTCTAGAGCCAACGTGTCCAGACGCCGACTCATTTTTGAAAAAACCCTAATGCATGGGGCCGACACTCTCTTGTATATATGGCATTTTTTGCCTCTTTTAGAGGCAATTCTGACTTGCATATTCTTCTATTCTTGTGACTTCTGTAAAGTCCTTAGAGGGGAATACTAAGTTTTGTAACTCATTTACAGACATTCAATGTACAGTTTCACCTTTTGGAGATCAAATAAAGAAAGCAACTTCTGCCTTCTCAGTTATCTGTTTCATTGAGTGTATTGAATGACTGATAAATTTACATGTGAGTTTTTCTTATTCCTTGTTAATTATCTCATTAATAGCTTTTTTAAGCAAAGGAGATGTGTATATTGCAGGTTATAGGTTATGTTAGTGATGCAAACGGTTTTCGTTGTGAGGAGAATTTATCATCCTTCTAGGACTGCATGTATCATAACTTTCTTATAAAATATTTATGCGATATCATATGAGTATTTTGTTGTGCATATCAGCTTTTACTAGTCGATTGAAAATTGTGTGCTAATCAGCTATTCATGTTTGATCAAATTTGGTGTATCACTATAGGAGTAGTTTTTTCCAATTTATGTATTCTTTCTCCCTTTACCTCACAAAGATCAAGTAGTTAGGTGATACCATAGGAAGCTGACCTTCTCCGGAGGTTGATCTCTGTTTACAAGAAACCCACATCTTTAGAGGTCTTCCCATGTTACACTGAGGTGTTGAACATCAGGTTCAACTGGGTGCAAATTTCAGGTGATAACAGTTTTGGCACGCTCGGTGGGATAGAGTTAGAAGTAAAATTCTCGAGTCTTGTTGTTTTGATGTGCTGACAGTAAGCTAATAGCCTTTTAGAGGTTGTGTTCAAGCATATCTTGCGACTCTGCGCGGAGGAAAGGATCAATGTTCTTATTTATATGAGAAAAATAGAAACTAGAAGTTTGAAAGCTGTAGAGTTTCTACATTTATCTCCTCCAAGAAGAGAAGGGAGGACTCTCAGAAGGACTATTCCTTCTCCTAGAGTTCAGTCGACACCACCTGGTGTTGTTGACAAGACACTGTTTTCATACAGAAGGAGGAGAAGAGACCCTCAAGTTAGGCATTCAGCATCCCCTGCTCTTAGAACAGTATTTTCTGCCTCCTCAGTAGTTGCTTTCAATTGTTCAATATATAATATTTCTGCTTCAGCAAGCATACCAATGCATTCTAGCTGAATGGTAGTGCCAAGGGCCTTTGCTTTCGTACCATTCAACCAAGGTAGTCCCCTTAATCTAGCGCAACATGATGATATTCCATTAGCAGCATTAAAAGGGTTATCAGAGTTCACTGGAGAAGGACAAGTGACACCTTTTGAGCACATTAGAGATGTGGCAGCATTGTGCAATGTGCATCATGTGACACAGGAAAATGTAGCTGTGAGATTGTTGGCTGCATCTTTCGAGAGGAAGGCATTGGAATGGTTTAGAAGCGTGCCAGTGGGTTCTATAAGAACATGGGATGAGCTTGGTGATGAATTTACCAGATTTTTTGAGGAAAAATCTGATCACCTGTCTTTGGTAGAGCAGTTAACAACCATCAAAAGATCCCCACAAGAACAAATGGCAGACTTCAATATCCGATTTCAAAAAACTTGGAACAGAATACCTGCTACGGTAAGGCCTTCTGCTGATTATGCATTCTTATATTATTTGAAAAGTTTAAATAGTGATATTGCAATCATGATACAGTCCATGGGGGGTATTTCGTTACCTCAAGCTTATAGCATAGCTATTAAGGTAGAAAATAACCTCATTCGGGCAGGTAAATTAGCACCTAGGCCACCTATGCCCTATTTCCCTGAAATTCAATCAAATATGCCATTGCAAATGCCCTCTTTAGCCCCTTTACCTTCTTTTCCAGCATTACCCATAGCCGTGAGCTAGGAAGTATCAGCTGCAGGACCATCAAGTGAATTGCAAGAGATCAAGTCTAGTCAGCATAAGATAGAAAACATTTTACAAACTATGGGAAATGAGTTGATTAGCATGACAAAATAGTCTCAAGGGGCAAGGCCGATTTTCCAATAGCAAAACCAACCGCAAGGTCAAAATGTAAATCAGTCCTATCAAAATCAGGGATATCAATATCAACAAAACAGGCAACCTTATCAAGGTGGTTATCAGAGGCAAAATGTTAGTCAAAAGCCATTCCAATCTTATAATCTAGCTCCTCTCAATGCTGCAAGTCCGGTGAAGGATATGGTTCCAACCCAAAATAACTTTGTGATGGAAAATGAATGGTGTCATTCGTGCAATCAAGCACATAACCCAGCCTCATGCTCAAATGGGGTAGTTAATCAGGCAATTGTCCAAAACGCTGTTAGTCCACAGCCGGGTACACCTGCTAATATACCCGAACACCAACCGGATATACATTTTAATGAGACTGCCTTTTTGAATTGGCAAAGTGGAGAGTTCTGTGGTGTAAATGTTGATTCTGCAATTGCAACCAATACACGAGCTAAGAAAAGAGCTCTAGAGGTGGGGCAATCAGCTGATAAAAACAAGGGGCCTGCAACTGTAGAAGCATCATCCACACCTATTCTAAATGTATCAAAAGGGACTATTGTCTTAGCAATCAACGGGCAGCCTCACAAGGATAAAGAACTGGTTGCTGCTAAAGTACATCAGAAGGTACCTTTAACTGTACCTTATAATATTGTGGACAACATGAAGAAGATGAATGTGAATATGACCATGTGGGACTCCTTGAGCATTCCAAGATAGGCTGGTCTACTTAAAAGGGCATTAGTTGAAGATATAAATCTTGAACAAGTTGCTGCTAATTCCCAAAGAGTCGTAATGGCTAACAATGATCAAGAGAAAGTTACTAATCCCAGTAGCAAAAGGGAATCTACGATTCAAGGTGAGAACGTGAGACCTCCTCCGTTCTATGTTTCATTGATTATTAGAAAAAATTTAGTACATAATTGTATGGTAGATAGTGGTGCTACCTGCTCTGTGATGCCCAAGCAAGTGGCTGATCAGTTAGGTTTGAAGTATGAACCTTTAGAAAAAGGAGTAGTTCAGTTGGATGGCTCATCTGTTAATACAGTGGGTCTTATCAAAGATGCTAGCTTAACTCTACATGCTTGCCCTAATTTTTCAATTTCCCTAGACATTTATGTGGCAGATTTGCCTCCATATTTCAGGGTATGTTTGTCAAGAGAGTTCACGGCTAAAATAGGGGGCTACCTTTCGTCTAACTGGTCTCACATGTTGTTCTGTACTAGGTATGGAACTAAAGTAACCATTAAGTCTGAGTTACTTGCAAAGGAAAATATAGAACCTTATGTACCCAGTGCAATAAATGCCAATTGCATAATTTGTGAGCAAGATGAGCATGCTGCTGTCTTTGATCCTCGCATTGCTATCAATGACATTCTTGATATACTTCTAGATGAGTGGGCATCAGGCCAAACTTCTAGTGCTAAGAGTGACTTGGTGTTGGATACTGGTATGGGTAACTACATGTTTCAAGAAACTGACAGAGTGATGCCTAACTTGGTTAAGAGGCCGGTGAATGATTGTGATTGGCAAGATGAAGTTTGGGAAATGTATTTTGATGGCTCAAGGAGCAGGCATGGCGCTGGTGGGGGTGCATTATTGGTCTCCCCAAGAGTTGAAAGATATTATGCAGCCTTTAGGTTTGCGTTTTCATGCACTAATAACACAGCAGAATATGAAGGTCTCATTCAAGGGCTGGAATGGGCAAGGAAACGTGGGATTGAGTGTTTGAAGGTGCATGGGGACAGTGAATTGGTAGTAAATCAGGTTAGGGGCCTGAATGCGGTTAAAAATGATGTTCTTAAATTATATAAACACAGGGTTTGGGACCTCATTGAGGATTTTCAAGCTTTCAACATCATTTCAATTCCAAGGAAACAGAATCAGCATGCTGATAGATTAACAGCTGTGGGAGCTCAGTTTGACATTCCGAACAATGTAAGCAAGGAATGTAATTAGCAACACATCAAGGTTGTTATCAGGCCTTCAATGCTTGACAACAATGTTAACTGGCAGGTCTTTGAGAGCAATGAGCAGATTCTGCAGTTTCTACTTGAAGAAGACGTATTTGCAACATCAAACCAGGAGAGAATGAAACAGCAGTATGGAGACGAGGTACTGCAATTGAAGAATAACAAGTTGCCTAAAGGTTTGGTCACCTTAGAAAGTATTTTCAACTCTGATGATCAGGCTAAAAGTAGTAAAGACAACTTATTAGTTTAGCAAGATCATTATGAGGACTTGGAAATTGCACCCAAGAGAAGCCTCAAGATAGGAAAAGTAAACACTGCTGTTGAAAAGCAGTCTTTTCTGCAATTATTCCAAGAATTCATTGACATATTTGCCTAGGAGTATGAATATTTGAAGGGATTTGATCCACGTCTTGCACGGCATACAATAGAATTGGAGCCAACAGCCAAGCCCATAAGGCAAAAACAGAGGCCAGTTAATCCCAAACTGGAGCCACTAATGTAGAAAGAGGTCTTCAGACTTATAGAAAGTGGGATTATCTTTCCCATCAAGCACACTAGCTGGGTTGCAAATCTAGTTCCTGTCAGGAAGAAGGACGAAGAGCTTAGATTATGTGTAGACTTCAGAGATTTGAACAAAGCTTCGTTAAAGGATAGGCACCCCCTTCCGTCCATGGAGCAGATTCTTCAATGTGTATTAGGTTTTGAACGTTTTTCTTTGCTGGATGGATATTGTGGTTATAACCAGATTTTGGTAAGGGAAGGAGATCAATTTAAGACTGCCTTCACCACAAAGTGGGGCACAATGGCGTATATGAAAATGCCATTTGGTTTGTCTAACACTGGAGCAACCTTCCAGAAGGCTATGGACATGGCCTTTAGCAACTTAATGTATAAGTTTGTCTTAGTATATCTTGACGACATCACTGTTTATTCCAAGAAGACAGCAGATCACATTAACCATTTGAGGCAGGTTTTTGAACATTGTTAGGAGTTTGGTATATCATTGAACCCCAAGAAGTGTGTTTTCTCTATTCATGAAGGAAAGCTTCTTGGGTATGTTGAATCTAGGGAAGGGATTACGGTGGATCCTAAAAGAGTTGCAACAATCCTAGAACTACCTTTACCTCTGCATAAGAAAGGGGTTCAAATTTTCATTGGTAGTATCAATTTTGTTAGGAGATTTCTCCCTGATATAACAGCCTTGCTAAAACCCCTAACAGATATGTTAAAAAAGAATGTAGAGTTCAGATGGACATGAGAAGCAAGGGACAGTTTTCAAAAGATCAAGGAGGCATTAGCTTCAACCCCAACATTAGTAAACCCATATTTTAGTAAGGATTTTACCTTGTATGCTTTTGGTAGTTTTGATGTAATCTATGCAATCTTGGTGCAAAAAAATGTAGAAGGGTTGGAACAACCCATTGCTGTTTTCAGTAAAGGTCTGGAAGACTATGAGCAAAAGTATACCTTCGTAGAAAAACATGTGCTGGCTGTTGTGAAAAGTTTGAAGAAATTTAGACATCTATTGTCTCATAACAAAATTCATCTTCTAGTGGCACATTCCAGCGTGAAGGAGTTCTTACTCAGCAAAGATTTAAGCGAAAAACGGGCTGGATGGATCACAATAGTTATGGAGTATGATGTGGACATCCAGGTCACTAAATTGGTAAGAGGTAAAGGTTTATGCCAGCAATTGGCTAATGAATATTTTACAACAGTAGAGGATCAACGAGACTCAGTTTTGGTCAATGTTGGGACAGCAGATGATAAAGCTACCAGCTGGTTGCAGGAAATGTCACATTTCTCTAACACCGGGGAATGTCCACCTAATATGAACAGAACAAAGAGGAGGTACTACAGACTTCGGTCTATTCCCTTTGTTTTGATTGATGATGTGTTGTATAGGAAAGATCACAATGGAGTACTACTTAGGTGTATTGATAATGATCAAGTGGGTCAAATATTACATGAGTTCCATGACAAACCCTTTGGAGGTCACCATGCTGCAAGGACAACAACCTATAAGATTTTAAGAGTAGGCTATTATTGGCCTGGCTTGTTCAAAGATGCACATACGTATGTCAGGAAATGTTCCAAGTGTGCCTTGTTTTCAGGCAAAGAAAAGCTTGTTGCTTTGCCATTGCAACTAATTCAGATAGAACAATGGTTTATGAAGTGGGGAATAGACTTCATAGGGGCAATTAACCCACCCTCAAGTGCAGGCCATCGATGGATTATCATAGCAACGGATTACTTTACACGATGGACAGAAGCTTTGCCTCTCAAAGAAGCTAATGAAACAGCAGTGTTGAATTTTTATGAAAACATTGTTTGTAGATTTGGAGTCCCAGATTCTATAATTTCTGACAATGCCCTAGCATTTGTTGGTTTGAAGATTGCTGATTGGGAATTAAAGAATGGCATTTACTTGAACACAAGCTCCAACTATTATCCTCAGGGCAACGGACTTGCAAAGTCCACTAATAAGAATTTGATTAACATTATCAAAAGGACGCTTCAAAGCAATGAGAGGGATTGGCATACCAAGCTAACAACTGCTCTTTGGGTAGACAAAATTACCCCCAAGAGGGTGATTGGGAACTCGCCTTACATGTTGGTGTACGGTAGAGAAGCAAAATTACCTATCTCTACTGAGTTGCCCGCTTTGGACATTGTAAGTCAGTTGGTCCTGTTTGAGCATACTGACCCACTCGCCTTAAGATATACTCAGCTGATGGAGTTGGAAGAAGCTAGAAACAAGGCTATGAAGAACATGGAACGTCAGCAAATCCTGACTAAGATAACATTTGATAAGAGAACTAGATCAAGAGATTTCATGATGGGAGATCTTGTGCTGAAGTGGGATGTTCTAAAAAGAAGGCCAGGCCATCACACCAAGTTTGACATGTGGTAAGGTCCATTTATTATCCAAGACTGCAAAGAACACAATGCTTACTAGCTAGCCACAACTAAGGGTGAAATGCTTCCTATCCCAATCAATGGGATACACCTCAAGCCTTGCTTTGAAGTTTGATGAGGTTCATCCATTGTATATATTAGGTTAGGTTTTATGTTTTCACCAAGTGTTTTTTGCACTTTAGCTTAATTGTTGTTTCATTCCCTAAGTGTTGTCCCAGCACGGTAAATAGTTTCACTTTAGTTTCTTCATGTTTTCAATAAGTTTTCAGCAGCCTACTATGTTGTATGAGTCTCAAATGAGTTACAGCCATACACAAGGCTGCTCCAAGTCTGTTTCTGAGTTTTCCCATGACTCCATGCCCAATGGATAGGCCTAGGCTACTGGTTTCCATGTTTAGCAGGCAAACATTCAGCAAAGGTCGCCAAAAATGTTACCCATTTTTCACCTATGGGCTCAATCAGGCAGGGTAACCCATGCTTTCAGAGATTCTCAAAGACCAAATGGAGGAACACTTACATTGGGATCACGTTTTTCTAACTTGTTTGCTTCTTGTGCAGATGTAGGGGAAAATGATGTTTTAAAATTTCGACATGTGGATTAAATGTGCCTCCCAAGAGGGTTGAGCCCAGCATGCAGGTCTTCAGTTTAGGGGTGGGTTTTAATTTTTATTTTTGCCCTGTCTTTCCCTCTTTTCTTTTTGCTTTCTTCTTGTCTTTTCCTTGTTCTGCCGATGGCGAACCAGGTCAGAACCTAAACTTGAAACATTTCCAAAGTTTTGGTTCCTGTTTCTGATCCAGTTCTGACCCCGTTTCCGCTGTTTCTTTCTTTTTCGGGCCCCTTTTTCTTTGTTTTTGTCAGAGGCGGAGTCGGACTGAAACCAAACTTGGAACTTTTCCAAAGTTCCAGTTTCTATTTTAGTTACAGTTCCGGTTTCAGTTCTGCGCTTGTGTGTGTCTTGTTCTCTTCTTGGACCTTACATTTTGACCGTGGGGTAGTTTTTCCCTCTCTTTTCTTCCTTGTCCTTTCTCCTCTCTTCCTTGCCTTTGTCGGAGGTGGGTTCGGGATGAAATCCGAACTTGAAACTTAATGAAAGTTTCAGTTTCAGGTTTGTTTCCACCCCCGCCCCCACTTTGTTTGGCCCGGGATCGGTTTTAGTTCCGATCCCGCCTTGTCTCCTGCCTTGTGTGTTTTCTTTCCTTCTCTGGCGGGCCCGGGCCTGGGTCAAAACCCGAACTTGGAAAATTTTCAAAGTTCCAGTTCCTTCTTTTGTTCCGGTTCTGACCCCGGTCCTGCTCGTTCTTCTTTCTTTTCTTCGTGGCCTATGCTCGGGGGATGTTTCCTCCTTGGTTTCCCCTTATGTTTTCCTTTTCTTCCTTCATCCCTCATGTTTTGTTGGGAGCAGGATCGAAACGGAATCCAGACTTGAAACTTCGGGGAAGTTTCAGGTCCGGTTTTGGTTCCGGTTCTGATTTCAAGTTGACCCCACCTTGCCAGTTTTACAAGGGAGTTCCATTGAAGGTCGGCCTCAGTCAGTTTGACATATTTATCCTCTAAGGAGAAATTCAGCAAGACCTTCTGGATGTCTTGCCGACTGGCAAGGGTTCCATCAAGTTCTGAATGCTTCACATACAGATTCCTATCGGCAAGACAAAATGATTGTCCCGGCGACTAAGAGTTCCCCATCGGCATGAGGATCTCCTTCAGAGAAAGGTCCCAACGAAGAGTTAAAGTCTCATCAACAACAGTTGGTTTAAAGTCATCAGGGAAACTCTCGCCGGAAGAAACACTATTCGTAAGAATTCTTACCGATATGAGAAGGTTACACCGACCGCATTTGCTCGGGGTAACACAAGAGCTCGATGTGATGTCTTAGCGAAACTAACATGTCTCACTGACAACGCTTTATGTTGAAGTCTTTAGTGTGGAAAATTGAGCTCGCCAAGAGGTCTCGGTGACCCAAGAATGTTCTGGCGACAGTAATGAGCTCGGCGGGGGTCTTCCTGACATTTGACATCGGTGTAGTTTCTAGCCGTCGGTGAAAGGTCTTGCCGACATGGCCATGTCTCGACGAACGAGGGTGATCTTGGCCAAGGATGCAGGTATCGGAAAAAGGTCTTGTCGAGTTGGTGATGTCTCTCCGACTGAAGAAAAGTGAACTCATCACCGAAAGGATAGGGAGCTCGGGCATAATGGAAGAGTTCGGCGTAAGGTCCCAGCAACTAACCAAGGTCTTGCCGAAGAGGAACCGGCTCGGGGAGAAAGATCCAACATCGCAAGGAGGTCTCACTGAGGAAAAGAGGGTCTCCCCGACATAAAAGACATCGGTGTAGCTTCCAGCCGTCAGAGTAATTTCTTGCCGACATGGTGTGGTCTTAGCGACTGAAGTGGGTATCGACATGAGTAGTGGACCTTGCTATGAAGTCTTCCCGACTTGCCAGAGTCTTGCCGAAAGAAATGTAGAGCTCGATAGAATGGAGTGCATTCAGGGAGACTTCATTCAACTCCTATCGAAGCTAAGGGGTCTTGGGGTAACGTTCTGCCTTCGGTAAAACATCTCACCGACACTCGGGTGTCTTGCCAAATGAAGAGGAGCTCGGAGAGATGGTGAAATGAACTCAAAAAAGGAGATAAAAGGAAGCTCGGTGAGAGGTCTCGCCGACCAAAGAAGGTTTTCCGATATGAAATGAGCTCGCCAGGAGGTCTCACCGACCCGAAAGGGTCTAACCGATACAGAGTGAGCCCAGGAAGAAAGATCCTGCATCACTATGAGATCCTACCGACTCGGTAGTGTCTTGCCAACATGGATGTGCTCACCGAGAGATGGGGCTTGCTATGAGGTCTCCCCAAAACATGTAAGGTCTGGTCGACAGCAACAGATTTGTCGAATGAATTGGCATCGGTGTGACCCGGTGGAGCTCGCTATGACTTCTCCCCGACATCCAATGTCTGGCCGACATGTGATCCTTCTGAAGCAACCTTTGACCACCTTGGAATCTACCTGGCACAAACTCGACCAATCAGAAGGCGCTAGGGAAAATCACGTGCAGTTTGATTGTTCGACTCCCCCCTACGAACGAAATCGACAGAGCATGCCGACATCGCTCTACTCTAAGATCGAAGGTGATTAGTCAGTAATGACACTTGAGTCTGGTGAATAGATCTGATGTTGCTTCTCGAAGGGGAGGTTGCTGCGAGTCACAATAGCAGCTGGAGATGTCGGCTGGAGAAGTAGAGCGACATTAATGACCATGTTGCAGAGCATTCAAGGCGACCCTGACGAAATCTTAATGGTGGACTCAAGGGCTGCAAGTTAAAGACGATGACTGTAAAAGATCTAAAGACATCCCTAAGAGCGATCTCTTGCCAACATGGAGGGGGGATGTGCACTGAATGTTTCATTGACTTCTTTCCAGGTGCTTCTAGAGCCAACATGTCCAGACGCTGACTCATTGTTGAAAAAACCCTAATGCATGGGGCATACACTCTCTTGTGTATATGGCATTTTTTGCCTCTTTTAGAGGCAGTCTGACTTGCATATTCTTCTATTCTTGTGACTTCTGTAAAGTCCTTAGAGGGGAATACTGAGTTTTGTAACTCATTTACAGACATTCAATGTACAGTTTCACCTTTTGGAGATCAAATAAAGAAAGCAACTTCTACCTTCTTAGTTATCTGTTTCATTGAGTGTGTTGAATGAATGATAAATTTACATGTGAGTTTTTCTTATTCCTTGTTAATTATCTCATTAATAACACTTTTAAGCAGAGGAGATGTGTATATTGCAGGTTATAGGTTATGTTAGTGATGCAAACGGTTTTCGTTGTGAGGAGAATTTATCATCCTTCTAGGACTGCATGTATCATAACTTTCTTATAAAACATTTATGCGATATCATATGAGTATTTTGTTGTGCATATCAGCTTTTGCTAGTCGATTGAAAATTGTGTGCTAATCAGTTGTTCATGTTTGAACAAATTTGGTGTATCAAAATAGGAGTAGTTTTTTCCAATTTATGTATTCTTTCTCCCTTTACCTCACAAAGATCAAGTAGTTAGGTGATACCATAGGAAGCCGGCCTTCTTCGGAGGTTGATCTTTGTTTACAAGAAACCCACATCTTTAGAGGTATTCCCATGTTACACTGAGGTGTTGAACATCAGGTTCAATAGGGTGCAAATTTCAAGTGATAATAGTAACCAGCAAAAGAGGGAAGAGATTCCTATATCTTGGTAGAGAACAATTCAGAGAGGGTCTAAATTCTCTAGAGTGTATTGTGTTGTAACAGAGAAAGGAACAGTTTTATTCTTATTTTAATTCATGTTGCAATAACTCACAATTTGTGAATTGCGAGTCTTGAGTGTGATGTCAATTGTATTGATCTACGTGTCAGGTGCATATTTAAAGAATATTTTCTATGAGAAATATACTCAGATGCATTTAATTCATTTATTGCAACTTTGAATTTTTCTTATTTCTATTTTAATGATCTTTTGTCAGTCTAGTCTGTGTGCTAGTTGGTTAATGATTTTCTTGAAGTTCATTCACATTAGCATCATTTTTACGAGTTGGTCTTTATTACCTTTATTGCTTTCTAGTAAAAAACATACCAATTATCAAATTAAATCATACGAGGGAGTTGTACCTCTATAATTCAAAGGAAAGTCAAAAATGAAATTATGACATTTCCAGAGCTATTAGTGTTTTGATCTCAGTGCATTATGGGAAATAGAGTTATTAATTTAGTTGTTTTTTTGAAAGACCAATTCATTCGCTAACAAATACCAAATAATTTAATTTGTTTATAGATAAATTGTTCTATGTAAAATTAGGGATATGTATCACACCATTGATCCCTTTTACACATCCATAAGGAAATCTAATTGAAACTCATCCATAGCCAACTATCTTCAAGTGGGAATTATCACTCAAGTACACCTTCCCACTATCAAATTATTCATACTTATGAAAAAAAAGTAATGTTAGGTCATATGAAAAGATGCACCAAAATCAATAAGCCATGCACCTTCCAATGTATGTGTTTCAAAGGCTATGACAAATATGTTACCATCATCTTGAGAGGATCTATTGGATTAATCATCAAAATAACTCTTGTTCTCTTTCTTCTCCTCTTTATAATCTTTTAAAAAATATCCAAGTTTGTTGTGGTTCCAACATAGTGCCTTGGATAAGGATTCTCAGAGGAGGACAAGAATGAAAGGGAGATATTGAATGAGGAGAAGGAAGCATGGGAGGAGTCTCTAGACTCCTTGATTGCATATTGGAATCTTATCTATTAGTGTTGCTCTTGGTGCTTTCATGTAACTTGTCTAGCTATTTTTGTTTTCTTTGGTGTTATTGTTTTGTTGGGCCTATGTATCCTTTCATTGCCTTTTTTTATGCTTTAATCTATTAATATTTTGAACTTATGGGATCAAGGCCCTTTCCTACTTAATTAATCAAAAAAATAGTGCCTTGGACTTACTAGGAGACATAGATCTCCCATGAGATTGGATCTTGGCTAGTCTTTCTTTCCATCCTTGTCTTTTTCTTTGGATCTTCCATAAATTTCAAGGGTCTCCTTAGTTGTTTTAGAAGTTTTTATTTGCATGTAGTTAGAAATTAATGATACAAAAACCTTATATGTCTTGAACTTGGTGATATTACTCTCAATGACCATTACAAGGTGGTCCCATGAATCAAGAAAATAACATAATAGAGTCATAAAATAATACTCCTCATCCATTTTCACTGCAATAAAGCTTAGCCAAGCAATAAACATATTCAAGGGATTCAAATTATTGGATACAAATACACCACACTCCATTCAAAGAGAATATAAATTCATTCCTAGGAATAAATTTTTGCTAGTGATTTATCGTGATAAAATTTACTAAGCATGTTCAAAATATTTATTTTGGTAATATCTTCTGAAACATTTAGTAAAACTAAATATTCCAAATAGATTGTCAAGACCTTTAGCATTTCTATCCATCAAGTCCTAGTCTTCTTGTTTCATACTCAGTGGCATGGTACTAGATATTGTAGCCCATATATCTCTATCCATATGTATATCCTCCATATTTTTTTATGATATAAATCTGGTTATTGGGGTCCAAGAACCACTAAAAAATTAAATACTTTAAGTCCAATGATATGAGTAGAGAGATGCATAAGCCTTAGCCATAAATACAACCATAGGCCAATGCAAGAATTGTGAAGGGATGCCAGGGAGAACCACAAATCAGTTGCACACAATACAAGAAGAACCAGACAGGACCTTAGTCTGGAGGGTGCTATTTAATGTCATCTTGTATTAATTTCAAAACCTACTAAGGATAGGATAACATCCACATTGCATTGATGCAACCCTCCCTATCTCGAAGCTCAACACCAATGCTAATAGCCTAATCAGTGACATAGTTACCACCTCTATCAATATGAGAGAACAAGATATCAAAGAAAGAGGATATTAGACTACAAACAACATCCATAATTCTATTCAACCTCCAATTATTTGAATCACCTTCCATCCAAATCCTATCCCATTTTTGAACCTTAGCAATCTTAAGCCCAAACCACAAAGCACGGGCTTCAACCACATTGTTGGTCTCCACACCAAAGTCCTGCACAAACTAGCCCAGAGGTTGGCTATTATGATCCCTAAAAATACCACCAGGTGCCTCTAGTTCTACCTAGATTTCCCTTAACAACCTCATCAAAATTGAATTTAATCCAATTGACATGAGGGCACTGCCATAGACAAAGGTTGGATTTGACCTCTCTAGGATTTCGCCTACCACCTAACCATCTAAAATTTGGCCAAGCATCAACCATGACCCTCTAATTTTCTCCAATAAACTAGTCCTCTTTGCATCTCACCATCCCAAGTTCAACCAAGGAGGATTCAATAAGATCCCAAACTCTGTAGGTAGACTTTTACTTATCCTAAAACAACCTTTTATTCCTTTCCAACCAGAGATTCCAGACAATAATATTAGGAGTGTTACACCATATGAACTAGAGACCAAGGATGCCAATATCAAAAAATTAACAATCTAGAAGAGAAGGAAGATTATGGGGCATAATCCATTGGATCCCCCATTTAATCAAGAACAACTACCAAATCTCCATAGAAAAATTGCAATGAAGAAACAAATGGTCATTGTCTTCTCTTTTATCTTTACAAAGGACACATCTAGAGGGACCCCTACGTCCAAAAGATTGCAGCCTATCCCAAGTCAAGGCCCTATGCCTCCATACCACCCAAAGGAATGCATTAGCTTTTGGGAGGCCAACATTCTTCCAAATAAACTTTGTAGACCCCTTATGCATACTTGGTGTAGACTAAAATAAAAAGGAATAAGCAAAGTTGACTATTACAACACCGTTGGAATTGCCTCTCCACACCCTTCTATCCCCCTTATTAGAGATAGGGAAGCCCATGATCTTATGTTGCACCTCCTTACATGCATTCACCAAACCATCATTGATTTCCTCAAAAGAAATTCAACACCACTGACCAAGATTAACCTTCACATAGTCTTTGGCAGAATTAGCCATTCTAAGTTCCAAAAGATAGGCCAGAGGCCTAAGGGCTTGAATATCCTCGAAGGCAGCCTCACACACCCAACTATCCCTCCAAAATATAACCTTATAATCACCCTTCCCAATTTTCCAGAAAAGGTGGGATTTAATGAGAGAACTACAAACCCTTAAGAAATTCCAAATACCTGAACCGTAAGGAAGAACACAAGTAGAAAAAAATAAATTCTCTAGATCAAGCTGAAGGTATTTAACTTGTAAAACTTTGCTCCATAATATGCCCTACTCTTCGTAAATCCTCCATACAAGTTTGGCACCAAGGGAAACATTCATTTGTTTGATATTTTTAATTCCTAAACCACCTAAATGCTTAGGTCTGCATACCTCTTTCCATTTTACTAAATTATATTTGAAGGAATCATCTATACCTCTCCAAAGAAATAACCTCAGCCTCTTTTCCAGGGTATTAACCACCTTACTAGGGATTTGAAAGATAGACATCACATAGGTATGAACAAAATCCAAGGAAGAGTTGATCAAGTTAATTCTCCTAGCAAGAGTCAACCACCACCCCTTCCATGAAGCCAACTTATCCTAAAACCTAGACATTACTTTACCCCATTCTAGATATGGCGTCCTCTTGTCAACAAGAGGCATCTCCAAATAAATGTTGGGGAGATGATCTAACTCAAACCCAAGGATACACTTAATATATAGAAACTTAGCACATAACTCTTTGAGGAAGAAGATCCTAGATTTATTGATGTTCATTTTTTCCCCCACAATAGCCTCATAAGACTTTAAAACCTTTTTGAAACCTCTAGCCTCCCTAGTAGTGGCTTCCCCAAATAAAAGTGTGTCATCAGCGAACCGAAGATGAGAGAGATTAGGGATGCAATTGGAGACCTGAAGACCATTGATGTTTCCATTATCCACTTCCCTCCTTAAGGATCTACCCCAGACCTTGTCCACAATAAGGAAAAGAAAAGGGGAGAGAGGATCCCCCTGCCTTAGCTCTCGACCAATAGAGAAGAACTCAAAATTTGAACCATTGATAAGAACAACAAAAGAAGGATACGAGATACAACTCAACACCCAATTGCACCAATCATTACTAAAGCCAAAATTTCTCATCACCTTGATGAGAAAATCCCATGAGATCCTATCATACGCCTTATTCACGTCAACTTTAAGAATTATCCCCTCTTTATTTTTAGCTTTTATGGAGTGTATTGTTTTATGAGCTAGAAGAATACCATCCAAAATTTGTCTACCTCTAAGAAAATCATTTTGTTCTTCAAAGAAAATATTTTCTAAACACCACTTGAGTCTAGTGGCCATTGCCTTAGAAATAATCTTATAAATCTCATTACACGGTGCAATATGATTCATCTAATCAAAATACTTTGGCTCATTATGCTTGGGCACAAGAGTTAGATAAGTAGAATTCCATGCTTTAAAAATAACCTGCTTACATATACATTCTTTCGCAACAACCCACACATTCTAGCCAACTATGTCCCAAAATATTTGGAAAAATCTATTTGAACCCCATCCAGACCTGGAGCTTTATTAGCTCCAAGAGAGAAGCTCACACATCTGATCTCCTCCTCAGAGAAGGCAGTCATAAGCTTCTAATTACTAGCATCATCAACTAACTTGGGGATCACACTGATAAATATTCCTGAGCTTGAATGTCCACCATTGGATCAACACCCAACATACCTTTGAAAAAATTAACCCTCTCTTATTTAATTGCTTGAACTATATCCTCCATCTTAAGCTTCTAACAAACGAAGTTACTACCAATTAAACTTCTCTAATTATTTTCTTATAGATGTTCTTTCCATCTCTTCTTGTAGTAAGATAAAAAAAATACTTTACGCAAGCTCCCACTCAATTGAAGATTAGAAAAAAAAATCCTCTACCTAACAACTAGGATCAAATGTGATCACGATCTAACACCAAATAAAAGGAAGCAAGGTACACAAAAATGCCTCCTACACCAATCTAATGAGGAGAGTATTGTGTAAATTTTAATCTTTATAATTTACAAAAAGTAGAAAAAATATGAACATGAAATAAGAAATTTTTCATAACACAGATGTACATGGAGAAAACCATTTCATGAGAAAAACAACATACTCAAAAGTAACCCAATATATTATTCACTAAATCAAAGGAATACAATACACTTGTAGAGAAAGCTATTACACGAGTATCAAAAATAAAACTAGAGTAAATCTAATATCATAATAGTATTTACAAATCAACAATACAAACTAAAACTCCAAGCACCAAATAAATTGGCATGAGTTCAAGTTGAAAACCATAATGGTTTAGGAAAGCCATAAAAAAAACATAAGTATGGTACATAAAATTGGTTCCAAATTCCAATGTCATCTTCTTGGTCTTGTTCATAAAGTGTCATATTTGACCACCCAAACTTGTGTGCCCCAATTTATCCTCATTCAACATTAAAAAACATGATCCATGATAAGTGTAACAACCTATCATAATGTTGGTCAAGACTCCAGTGTAACCCTCCCTCTAACATTCTCTTATACATAGTAGAATCTATCATATTTAACTCCCTTATGATTACCTTACACACACCACAAGATGCAAACACATGGCCAAAACATTCCACCTCAAAGTGGGATGCTTCCTTCCTATGTGTGGATAAATATACAAAAAATGAAGATGCTAACTCTCTAAAAGAAGATAAAATCACTAAAAGATGAAATAGCAAGTGTATAAAATATATAGTAAAACAAACATTAAGAATGCAAGGTTGAGACACCTTTTCACAACAATGTTCTTAGTTTCTAAGGTACAGTCAGGGCCTAACCCTCTAGCCTCTAAAAAACTAGGCTCCTCATCACCATCACTATCTAGCATATCCTTACCATTTTTTCATTTAAAATTAGGAGTAACCTTTTTGACTTCTTGAAATTCAAGATCATTAAGGTCCACTGCGACTTGTACTTGGACTTGTGGCTTCTAGAACCCTTCCCACTCATTAACTTCACTCCCCATTCAACACTAAGGTTCTTGATAGATAATGTGAGATCAATCAAGATTGAGAAAAATTTAAAATACACATTTTCTAGACAAGTTTTTTTAACTGAAACTTTTTATACATCCATAAATATTGATAAAAAATAAATTCAATCACATTAATACTAAGAACTGATTAATAAGAAGTATATCTAAATAATATTTCCTCTAATCTAAAAGATATAGAAATATATTAAAAAAATTCAAATATCTCTTTAATTATTGTAATGTCCAAAAACCGCTACCTTTACCTTTAAGAAGTATTATACTCGTTTTGCAATTCTCACATAGCCCCAAAATTTTCGTTTCAATAAAGTTTACATTGTTTGCAATGAAATGATAGGTGGACCATCAAATCGAAAGAGATAAAAGGGATTGTACAATTTATTGAATTTTGAAAGGAGATAAAAGGGACTGTACCATTGATCTCCTTCAATCCAATAATTTAAGCAAAGAATTCCAAACATCATCAATACCAAATAGATAAATTCCATTGGATAAATGTTAGATAAATTCCATTGGAAAGTTTTGTCACTTAGTAGGAGGAGAAAGATGTCATAATTCTCATCCACAAATTGTGAGATGGATAGTTTCTTGTGGGAACTAATGATTTTGAAATATGTACCTCTTTTTTAATCAACTTGGCTTCTCTTACACCCTTTTCAGTACTATATTTTAACTTTTTAGCCATTCCAATAACTTATATGGATAGGGAAGAATTAAGAGTATTTAGTCAAGTTTTAAGGTGAAGGAAGATGGGCATATTAACATGCTTGTATTCAATAATGGATGATGGGTTTTTTTTAGTATGTAGCATGACATGAGTTTAATCTTAAATATAGTTATTGTTGTAGTTGATTAATAGAAAAGAAATATATTGATGATGTTGAAAAATATAAGGTCATGATGTGTGGATTAATTTTCAGTTAGTTGAGAGATATGTGGATGTTATAGATGATAAAAATGTTTTGATTAATTTTTTAATGCTTTATTGAGTTTATATAAGCTAGATACATATTGAAATGATTTTCTTATTTTTATATTTATCTTGATGTAGTAGCATTTCAAGGTGTAAGACCAATCTTGCCTCACTTGTAAAAACTATTTTCTTTACTTGTTTGTTTGATACAAGTTTTTATTTGCTTTCTAATCATCAATCAGTCATCACAAATACTACCATATTTCACCATTGTTTCTTATTTCACCTCATGGTTGGGAATACATGTTTTGCATTGATCCTAAAATTTCAAATTCTAATTACTGCAAAGGCATAATTCACTTCCAAACTTACTACTGAGCATAATAGGAAGACATCCAATTTCATTGTTAATAGTTTATAACAACTTTCTAAAGCATGTAGTAATAATTGAGATTGCTACATTCATTCCAAACACACTAGACCTAGGAGATCTTATGGTATGAATTGCATCATGATCCTTTGATCCATCATCTCTACATTCATTCTAGAAGATTCTTTCACTTATTTTTTCAACTACATGTTACACTTGGCATTAGGTTTTACTCTTCCTTGTAGCTAATTGAGATTACTCATATGGCTAGAAGTTAGTATATAAATATTATTCATGGACAATAAAAATAAGTTAAGACAATAGAGTTAAGTTAGTTACTTTAGTTTCAAGGAGATTGGCATTGATATTGTATTAAAATAACATTCAAATTCTATAACTTACCCATTTATAATGAAACAATTGAGGCCTAGCATGTTGGAAGACCATTATAGCAAATTTCAATTTCATTTTGACTAAGAACAAATAAATACCATATTGTTGTTTTGGTGCTTCATTTCACTACATGGTTGGATAATTCTTTATTAGATCTTCTATTCATGAATGTATCAATTGGTATTAGATATAAGTTCTGGTATATTGAAGGTTCTTCTTGTGAATATATTACCAAATTAAGGTAACCTACAAGATGCTTGAAAACAAATAATCAACTAAGAGGTAGTTGCTAGGAGTGATTGTACACTAATCATCGACTTGTGGTAATTTACACTAGACCCTGGGGAGAGATGCCTCCACAAAGAGGAAAAGGTATTGTTAATATTATTGAAATGATGGAAGAAGCATTTGAGACAATAAAGGCAATGCAGATCAAAATGGATGCTTTTAAGAAGAACACATTAGAAACCCTAACCTTATTGTTGATGAGAGTGATGAAGAACAAGATGATATGCTTGTTGAGCAAATTGAAAGTAAAGAATAAGACAAGATGTTGAAAGTTATATAAATCATTGATAATAATATTAGAGTAGATATCCTTAATTAATCTAGTAATTTATCTAAAGAGTTGGCACATTGGATAGTTGATTTAGAAGAGCATTTTGAGTATGAAGATATAAATAATTTTGGAAAGGATAAAACTATCTAAGACTAAGTTGAAGGTTCATGCTACCATTTGGTGGGAAGAGATCTAATTAGAAATAAGTAGGAAGGGTAAAGCTAGCATTGGTTAATGGGATAGAAAGGTGAAAAAGATAAAATTTAACTTTATTTTTAAAAAAATATTATTTAGAATTAGTGAAGTTGCACAACCTAGGGTAGAAGGATATGATTGGGAAATACTATATTAAATAATATTAAATATTGACAACCCAATCATGAAACCTTGATGAAAGGGCCAAAAGAATTGAAAGACATGTAAATAGTTTGAGAGGATCAATTTAGGAAGAGTTTAGTATGTCGAATACCCAAAAAATAGAGGAATCGTATTAATTGGCCTTAACAACATAAAATAAACTGAAAAGAAGACTCAAAGATAGGTAAAAGTGATAGAGAGGAAGATAAGAAAAATTTCATAAAGGTAGATCTCAAGGTAGTAATTGGAGATAATTTGTGGAAGATTATAAGGGCCGTAGCTCATACTATAATGATGGAGGAAGCAATATTTCTCACCATTGTAAGAGAGAAGGAATTTTTTCTTAATACAAAGAGAGGGATGACATAAATTCAAACCATAATGACAAAAATAATGGATATCAAAAAGGTAGAGGAAGATATGGTAGAGGCAATGGAATATCTTTTAGAAGAATATGTTTTAGGTGTGGAGAGGAAGGAAATAAAGTATTTGAATGTCACCAAAATCAAGGAAGTTGTAGAAAAAGGCTAGAAGAAAAAGTGAAAACTAAATATACTAATGAGGAGCTTAAGAGATCTTGTAGTTCTCATGGCGAACCAAATAAATATGAATCACTTGTCATGAAAAGGGACTTGAACTAAATATCCTCTATTCATGAATGAATCTATTGGAATCATTGGGGATTTTCTCAAAAACTTGGTCTTGATTAATGTGGAAACTTGTTGTGACATGCTCTAGAGAAAGCTCTTGACAGAACCTTAATTCCTTCTTAGACAAGATAGATACACTTTACTTTGCTTTGATTTTCCCCATATTGACTAGGCCTTTTGATGTATGTTCCTAATGTCAAATTTAATAGTATGCTTCAACTAGTGGGATATGTTTGGACCTTATGACACCTATGGATTTTGAACCTTTTGGGTTTTGTGGACTTAATCAATTGTTTAGGTTGATATTCCCATGTGTGTAGACTTATGGAGATGTTAGTATTTGATGGTATTTTATCTAGGATAGGTATAATTGTAGGAGATTCATGGATAGGTGTTGTGTATATGGATTGCCTGGATGGGTTTTTTTTGTTTATCTCATGCGATTAGTTCTTGAACAACATCTTTAGTAGATCAAGATGAATCAACGAACTTGGGTGATAATGGTTTGGAGGAGGTTGATGCAAGTGATTCAAAAGATGTGATGATATAAACAAGTTGGGTGAAGAGGAATCAAATGGCATAGATTGAGGAGATGGTGGATATTCTTCTAGGATGGTATTTTCTTAGCAAAGGTGGGATAAGGATGAGTAATAGATTTTTATGTTGGTTTATGAGGTGGTTAGTGCTTGAGAGGTCTTGGTTTTGGGGGATATGGTATTTGATGGTGGGGAGTATGAAATATATTACAATATGGTCCATAAGGATCTCATCAATTGTGTCTCGGTCAATGCTATCATCATCATCATAAGGGTCATATTTAGGTTGATTAATAATATCATTCTCATCATCATAAGGATCATATTAAAGTTGATAGACAAGGCCATCCTCATCATAACAAGGATCGTATTCAAGTTCATAGATAATACCATCCTCATCATCATAAGGATCATAGTCATTATACTTGGCTTGATTTGGAAAAATGATGTCATCTAGAGGACTAATGGTGTTGAATTTCCCCTTGATTATAATCTTTTGGATTACTTTTATTATGTGTTTGGAGTTTGTTGGTGTGGGACACAAATCCATCATTTTATGTAGGTCCTTGGAATTTTAAAATTTGGTATGATTTATATTTTGGATTGCTTTGACTTATGGTGACTATATCAAAACGATAACCCTAGGCACAAAATTTGATAGACAACTTCAATGAAATAAGTGGATGGATAAATTGGATAATTAGGATATCCCCAAGGATAGGAATAAATGATTAGGTGAACTATATGGATTTGAATTACTAATTTTGGATTAAATTCTAAGTCTACACACTTGGATCTTATGATGATTTGTTTATGACTTTGATTTTAAAATTCTAAAGATTGGTGTAGAATTTATAAGGATTAAACAATGGGCTAGGATAATTAAAGTTCCCAAAAATTGGAATGAAGTGATGACTTTGATTAAAGGATCCAAAAGTCATAGCTTTCAACTATGACCAAGGATTGATGATGGTGTGGACTATATGGATGATATGAATAGGGATTTTTCCATCAAAACCTCCATAGGGATTTTATCCACAAGTGTTGGTATAAGAGACATACTAATCAGGTAACATGTGATGATAACCACCTCTACCTAGAATTTTTGTTCCAAATTGGCCCCATTGATCATACTCGTAGCCCTCTCCATTGATGACCTATTCATTCTTTTACTAGCTCTATTATACTAATATTGTGTTATGCCACATAATACTATTCTATTTATATAATATATTTATTAGTGTAAACAAGGTCTTTATATATACTAGTTAGTTAATATCACTTACTAGGGTGACCTTTTCACATTTTATTAAGTTTACTTAGAGGCTATTTAGAGTTTTGTGTCAATTTATATGGTTGAGACTCGTGTCCTCACTTTGTGAGACACCTTTTGTATACACATTTGCCACTCACTAGAACACTTGTCAAATGAGTTAAAAAGTGTTTCGTATTTTGTAGAGTAGTTAGTCATTGTTTCAAGCTTGCTAACCTTCGCCACCCTGCCTATATATGCAAGGCTACATTATACATTTTAATCATCTCTTGATAATTATTTTTTGGATTATTGTATGCATGTAATTTGTAGAAGTTTATTTCTAGTTTTTGCTTTATGATCTTGGAAATCATAACATGGTATTAAAGTTAGGTTATGATCCTAGGACCTACATTTATTCTCTACTTTTTGTGTGCTCTCTAAAAAAATGTGTAGTGGCAATGAGTTGCACCATTTTGTGAAGTTGTTATTCTTTGTTGAAGCATGCAAGTAGGTCAAGGTATTTGTTCAAGGGTGATCCAACTTTCAAAAAACATTAAATCATATTGGTTTTTTTATGGTCTTGGAAATCATAGCATGGTATCATATGTTGCAAATTTTATAGATCCCTATCTAAGAAAAATGTGTGAAATCTAAAGTAAATTGACATAGAGTTGGCATCTTATGGTTTGAGGGCTTGCATATCTACAAAGGGTAGATTGATCCATTGGAGCAGAAATATAGATCAATGTGTGATATGACTAACCATGAATTATCATTCATGGTGAGTGTGAGGCTGAGGCATTCACACATCACCATTAAGTCACATCAAGCAAGTTGAGATATTTTTTGTTACAAATTAGGTTGAGATTTTTTTATTGCAACAACTTATGGAACCTTAGGCGACTTCTGCACAAGGAATAAAACAACCCCGTGGGTGTAAGACAAGGTGTCTAATTGACATAATCCAAAACTAGAAAACATGTATAGCCATCATTATTAAAAGGTCATGGGGAGAAATTTGTAAGGGTTTGTATTTCAACAAGCAACGTGTGCTTCTCCTTGCATAGACCTTGTTTTTATCAACTTAGTTGATCCATACATTATGGAGGGAGTTGAGCACAAATGGATGATTGTGTGAGAGGGTACATAGAAGCAACCAACCTTTACAAGCTTGGAGCCTTTGATACCCATATTTTTGTCATTAATTTTGCAATAGTCAAAATTTCACATTTAATTTTGTATGTAACCTTTAAAAAAAATCCTTTTATTTAAAAGGTAATATTTAATTTTCTAAGTGTATAATTTTAATTAGCTACTCAAAATTGAGTATTTCTTTTGTGAAAATAAATTTTTATTTGATTTATTGGAAACTATATCGTACTGAATTATAAAGTGCCTTTATTTCATTCCATTGAATTTTTGTATGTAATAAATCATATAAAGTGTCAAATTCAAGGGAGATCAAAGAATATTCAAGGGGGATTGTCAACTATGTTGTTCCTTGAGCACTTTCTATTTCTCTTACAATTTTGTCTTTCATGATTCTAAGTTTGCAATCAAAAGCATGAAGCCTAATCTACCAATCAATACTCTTACACCTTTCAACTACCATAAGTGGAAAGTCAATGTTCAACTAGCATTAAAAAATAAAGGTTTTGATAGAGTCATAATGGGTAATGAAAAGGAACCAACTACAACAAAAGACAAGGAAAATTAGTATGATAAATGAGATCAATCCTTTGGGTTTCTATGCATTAATCTATCTTTGGAGCTTTGGTTCCATGTTGAGGCTTTAAAAACTTCTAAAAAAGTTTACAAAGCACTTAAAAATATTTTTGCGAAGGTAGAAAAACTAAGGATCCACAAGCTAGAAAATGACCTCATAATTATAAGTCCAAGAGACTATAATACTATAAAGGATTATTTCACAAAAAATAAATCACTGATATTGCAAATCAAAAAATGTGGGATTGAAAAGAAGGATGATCAACTCATCCACCATCACCTGCTACTACATGAGATTTCAGATATGCTTCATAGAGATCATCTAAAGATTCTTTCTAGCAGGATATCATCTAAAGTATTTGATCAACATTCAGAGAGTTCACACTCTTTAGGAAGTGTGAATAATTATTCATGTACCACTCTCTTCCTTCACGGTTTTTCTTTTTCTGCGGCTTTGCTTTTGAATAATGCTCATAGCTTTCAGTTGCCAACACGTGTCATCATATCGGAGCTTTCCTTTGGGACGGTTCTTTTTCTTTTTGTCAGGCTCCAACTATGTGACACGTCGCCTCAATTCACTTTCCGTTCGGCTGGGAATCGCATTGCAACTTCTTCTACCAGGAGCTTTCCATGTGGTGTTAGTTCGGGAACCGGTTCTTTTTGTTTGATGGTTGTTGCAACGACTTCCATTTTTCACCACTTGTCCTTTCCTTTTTACTACTACATGGCCCCTATCTCCTCAGAATGTTCCTGCTAGCGTGTTGTTCTTCCATCCTTTATGTGTTAGGGTTAGAGATGGCAGATCTAACAATTAAATGCAGATTTAATAAACAAAACAGAGAAACTAAAACATGCACAAAATAAATCATAACACAGAATTTAACATGGTTCACCCAATTTGGGCTACATCCACCAAATCGCAGCCATCCAATACTTTTATTATCCAGTGAAAAAACTATTACAATCTTGCGAATAATCGTGTTTTTCATCATATAGTAATACCCATCTGAACCCCTTTTTAACAAGCTTAGAAGCTTCCAGATTTTTGGTTCTACAAAATCGGATTTTTCTTTTTCATTGATTTTTCCCTTTTTCGGTGATCATGCGAAAAAAGTAGGAAGAAAATTTTTCTCGGGGGCTGTCGCCTCTGAACCCCCACCCGAGGCCCAGCTCGGCCCCGGACCCCGGCAAGGACAGGGGGCTGGGGTGTACAGTATACCATGGGCTATACAGTATAGCATGATCAGTCGCCACATACCAACAATCTCCCACTTGGAGACTGATCGCTCCACACCATCACAACCTCCCAGTTGGAGACTGATCCTAGACAACACTTTGCACTTACAGCTCCCACTGGAAATAAGTACCTTGGACCCTGCTGCTTTGTTATACTTGAATTCAACCTTGAAGGCCAACCGAAGCTGAAGAGGAGCTCAGCTTCTCCCTTGGCACCACCTTCGTAAACATATCTGCTGGATTTACATCTGTATGTATCTTGTCCAACTTGACCTATCCATCCTCCAACACTGACCGAATGAAATGATATCTCAACTGTATGTGTTTTTTTTTAGAATGCAAGGCAAAATTCTTTGCGAGATGTATAGAACTCTGACTGTCTGTAAACAAATAATTTCCAGCCTATTGTTTGTCCAACTCATCCATGAAAAGTTGCAGCCATATCATCTCCTTTGCCGCCTCTGTTGCAACAACATACTCTGCCTTTGTGGTGGATAAAGCAACCACCTTTTGCAGTCGAGAAATCCAACTCACTGCTGTCCCACCAACTATAAATACATAACCTGTGGTACTCCGCCTGGTATCTATATCCCCTGCTAAATCTGAGTCAACATAGCCTTTTAAATCAATATTAGAGCCCCCAAAACATAAACAATTATTGGATGTACCTCTCAAATACCGAGAATCCATTTTCGCATTCCAATGCTCAACGGGATGACTCAAATACCTGCTAACAACTCTTACAGCATGTGCAATATCCGGTCTAGTGCATACCATGGCATACATTAAACTACCTACAGCTGAAGCATATGGTACCTTGAACATTTTTTCTTCCTCCTCTTGTGTCTTTGGACACATATCCTTAGTCAATTTAACATGACTAGGCAAAGGTGTGCTGACAGCTTTTGCATTCTCCATATGAAATCTCTGCAACACCTTTTCAACATAATTAGCCTGAGATAAAAACAATTTTCTATTTTTCCTATCTCTACAAATTTTCATACCAAGGATTTGTTTTGCTGCCCCAAATCCTTCATAGCAAAAGATTTTGCTAACTGTTGTTTTAGCTCACTTATGTGATCCATGTTAGACCCAGCTACAAGCATGTCATCAACATATAAACACAAAATAATGTAGTGTCATTATCAACCTCTTAAAATAAACGGTCAGAATTACACCTGTTGTAGCCTTGCTCAGCCATAAAACTGTCAAATTTCAAATACCATTGCCGAGGTGCTTGCTTCAAGCCATATAAACTTTTCTTCAATCTGCACACTAGTTTCTCCTTACCTTTGACTTCAAATCCTTGTGGCTGATCCATGTATATTTCCTCTTCCAAATCACCATGGAGAAAAGTTGTTTTAACATCAAGCTGTTCTAAATGCAAATCTTCAGCAGCCACAATACTTAAAACAATACGAATAGAAGTCATTTTAACAACAGGAGAAAAAAGCTCATCAAAATCAATACTCTTTTTCTGTGCAAATCCCTTTACAACTAATCTGGCTTTAAATCTTTTCTTACCTCCATCCTCCTCTTTCAGCCTATAAATCCATTTGTTTGGTAAAGCCTTTTTACCTGCAGGCAACTTGCATAAATCCCAAGTCTGATTTTCAACAAGGAGTCCATTTCTTCTTTCATTCCATGCTCCCACAACCTTGGTATCCACGCATAGCTTCATCATGATATTCTAGTTCCACATCAGTTAACAGAATAGTATACAAAGAGGAGAGAATCTTTTGGAGGTCTACTTAACCTTGAAGATCGTCTAACAGGAGTTTGTGGTATTTGTTGCTGTTGTTGTTGCCCAGCATGAGGAACCATTGAAACATCATTGTTGGGAATATCATCCAACACTACATAATCATTTTCTTTCTTCTCATGCTGCAGCAATAGATCTTTGTACAACACTTTCTCATTGAATATGACATCCCTGCTTCTCACAATTTTCTGATTTTCAAAATCCCAAAGCCTATAACCAAATTCATCAATGCCATATCCAACAAATACACATTTCTTTGATTTTGCATCAAGCTTGGTTCTATTTTCAGAATCTACATGTGCAAATGCTTCACAACCGAAGGTTTTGAGAAAAGAATAACTCACCTTCTTACCTTTCCATGCTTCCTCTGGAATACCACAACCCAGGATTAGAAGGGACTCCTCTGATTAAATAAACAACAATGTTTACAGTCTCGCCCACATTTTAAGGTAGCCCAGATGCAATCTCATAGTCCTGCACGGCTCCATTATTGTCCTATTCATGCTCACCACTCCATTTTCCGTGGAGTCTTGGAACCGTTTTCTGCCTACGAATACTATTAGAGGAACAATAATCTTCAAACTCTTTACTGCAATACTCACCACCATTATCAGATCTGAGACATTTTAACCTTTTTCCGTCTCATTCTCAACCAAGCTTCTCCATTTTTTAAAAGTTTAAAATACTTCAGATTTCTGCCTAAGGAAATAAATCCATACCTTTTAGTTGCATCATCAATGAATGTAACATAATACAGAGAGCCACCGAGAGAAGATACCTGAGCTGGTCCCCATACATCCGTATGCACAAGCTCCAATTTCTCATCTTTCTTTTGCTTCCCATCCTTGAGAAAACTTACTCTCTTTTGTTTTCCATACACACAACTTTCATGAAATCCATATTAACACATTTTAGACCTGGTAAAACATTATTTGAATGAAGTAATTTCTACATTTTGCACTCATATGCCCAAGTCTATTATGCCACAGGTTGATTCAGAGTCCACAACAACTGTATGATCTTCTTCTGCTGAACTACAACAATTGTTCCCAACATTGACCTTTTTCTGTAACAATTAAAGTAGAAGGAACAGTATGACCTGTACAAAGATATAAGGTGCCTAATTTCACACCTTTTTCTACCACTAAGGCACCCTTTGTGACCTTCCAATTTTTATCACTAAATGTAACAACACAACCTTCATCATCTAGTTGCCCTGCTAAATTAAATTTCTTGCTTAACTTTGGAACATGCCTTACCTCGCATGGTAGCCAATGATTCCCGATGCGCAGAACTTAATCTTGATTCTTCCCTTTCCAAATAACTGATAGGGTTCATTATCTCCTAAATAAACCAGTCCAAAATCCCTTGGACATAATCAAGAAAATAACTTCTATGGGGGGTAGCATGAAATGAAGCCTCTGAATCTAACACCCAAGAATCATCAGCATTATCAAGGGAAAGAATCAAAGCATCCTCATCAGATTTATTACTTACCACATTTTCCTCCTTTACTTCCCTTCTTTTCTCTTCCTTCTTTTTATTTTTTCGAGACCTACAATCTTTCTTCTCAGATGACTGGCTTACTACAAGCATTCAAGATCTCCTCTTGTCTCTAGATTGAGACCTTTTGTCCTTTGATTTTCCTTGACTTCCCATGATTTCACATTGTTTCTCTCTCTCCTTTGTTCTTCACTGCGCATTCAAAAATATGCGATGTGATGTTCCACTGAGCTTTCCTACCGGTTTTCACTAAAATACACCAACAATCATCATCAAATTTCAATGTGAGAACCAGAAACAAATTACTTGACCATTACCAAGCTATTCCAGCTTTCAGGCAAAGAACACAGAATCAAAGAGCCCTAACTTCTTCATCAAAGTTTACTTTTACAAAAGTTAATTGACTGGTGACTGTATTAAACTCATTTAAATGATCAGTAACTGACCCACCTTCTACCATTTCATATTAAATAAATGCTTCATAAGAAATACCTTATTCGAAGCGGAAGCTTTTCATATAAATTTTCTAGGGTTTCCATCAACTCTTGAGTTGTCTTTGCTTTTGTAATATTGAACGCCACTGTTTGTGCTAGGCACAAGCGAATCTGCCAAGAGCCTTTCTATCCAAGATTTCCCAGTCCTCATCTGACATTGCTGCAGGTTTCTTGGTTTTCCCTTCCAATGGCCGCCATAAATCCTTCTGATAGAGATAGTCCTCCATCTGCATCTTCCATAACTAATAGTTCTGCCCATTAAACTTCTCGACCTTCTTACCCTCATCTGCCATTGCTCCCACTCAACCGTGAGACTCCCACTCAACCGTGAGATCTTTCCTACAGACGATAATCGAAACACAACCCGCTTTGATACCACTTGTTAGGGTTAGAGATGGCAGATCTAACAATTAAATGCAAATTTAATAAACAAAACAGAGAAACTAAAACATGCACAAAATAAATCATAACACAGAATTTAATGTGGTTCACCCAATTTGGGCTACATCCACCAAACCGTAGCCATTCAATACTTTTATTATCCAGTGAAAAACCTATTACAATCTTGCGAATAATCATGTTTTTCATCATACAGTAATACCCATCTGAACCCCTTTTTAACAAGATTAGAAGCTTCCAGATTTTTGGTTCTACAAAATCGAATTTTTCTTTTTTCATTGATTTTTCCCTTTTTCGGTGATCATAGGGGGCCGGGGTGTACAATATACAATGGGCTATACAATATAGCATGATCAGTCGCCACATACCAACATTCTGTTGGTGCCGATGCTGGAGAATCTTTTTGTTATTGCTTGAATTGGGGAATCTTTATTGTTGATGGCTATGCTGGAGCATATTTTCCATTGGAACCTCCAGGTGGTGGGCTAGCTAATTTAAGCAGCCATTTCTTCATTTGTTGTTGTTGTTAGATGAGCAAATTTTTTTTCCTAAGCATTAGGAATTAGCCTTTGTAGTGTTTTATTATTAAAGTTGGACTTACAGACTGTGCAATTATCTCTCAGCCTCTTTTTTTTGAAGTATTTGATAGAACATTAGACCATGCTAGCAATTTCTGAGATATATGGACATCTATTTCAAGCTTCTGTAATATTTATATATAGCTTAGCGTAATAAAAATCATGTTGTTGCTCTTTTGTGTTATTCTCATGCTGTAAGGGTTATATTATGCAAATGTTTTGATGTTCTTATGTTTGTGGTGCTGGAAGTCATTCATTTGATATAAGCTTATAATTGTTCGAGCCTTTGTTCTCACAATGTGCTTGTTTATTTCATCACTGATATGGTGCATCGCCTTAGTGTAGGTTTGTTTGTTTTATGTTAATTTCTTGTTCCCTTTTCTCCCCCCATTGAAAAAAATGAAGAGATGACTTCGATAAAATCCTGGAGGTCACTTAGCTGTGTGTATACGTCCCCCAATAGCTAAGTTTCCCATAAGGCTGCTGCCCTACAATTTTTGCATCAACATGAAGAGTCTTCTAGTTCTCTTATTCTCTCTTTCAGGGGGTGTTTTTCCCAATGGTTTTCTCATTTCTCTCCACTTTATGAGATATTATATTGTACATGGGTAGCTAACATGGCTAGTAGTCGAGAACCATCATCATCATTGTCTATATTACTCCCTAAGTTGCACTTAAGGGGGGTGTTAGTGTAAATAAGGTATTTATATTTACTAGTTAGTTAATCACTTACTAAAGTGACACATTCAAATTTTATTAAGTTTAATTAGAGGTTATTTAGAGTTTTTCCTCACCTCATGTGGTCGAGACATGTTCCCTAAATTCGTGAGACACCTCTTGCATACACATTTTCCACTCATTAAAACACTTATCAAGTGAGTTAACAAGTGTTCCATCTTTTGTGGAGTAGTTAGTCATTGTTTCTAACTTGCTAACCTTCACCACATTGCCAATATATGCAAGGCTACATTGTACATTTTAATCATATTTAATATTATCATTCTCAACTTATTGTGTGCATGTAATTTGTGGAAGTTTATTTCTTAGTTTTGCTTTATGATCTCAAAAATCATAACAATATTAAGCTTAATTAAACAAAAAAATTCACCATTATTATTTCTTAACACCATGATATTTTTTCTTATCTAGTCCTCCACAAGATTATTCAACTCCCTTAACCAACTAAATACCTTGATCTTGGAGAAATTTTCAATTTTGAAGGAGCAAAATACATGGATTTTTTTAATTAAGGAACATCTACAAGACCAAACACATCACTAAATGAATAATATCCAAATCCTATTATAATTATGATATCTTGAGTAAAAATAAACATGATTGTGTTTACCTTAAATACAATATCTTTATTTTTCAATGCAATAAAACCCTTCTCACCTGTGTGGCCCATGACTTATGCCAAAATATAGTCTTCTTGACTATTAATTTTTTTTGTTTAGTTAGAATATGTTTATGAACCTAAATTGTATTTTTAGGTGTTATAAGTCCCCTTTCTATGATTCTATTTGTTGTAAGTTCATTTCCTAGAATACCCTTTCATAAAAAAATGATGTTGTAGGTCATTTTATTACAAGTATCGATTTTGCAAGTATACATGTTCTAGGTCCCTTTGCTACAAGTATCAATCTTGTAGGTACAAAATTTGCAAGCTCAAATGATACAATTCCCTTTTCTATGGGTATTTATATAATATTACATAAAATATAGGTATTACCATCAAGTTAAAAAAGAGTCCTAACCTAAACTCCCTTTGTGAGTACCATATCTCTATAAACCATATTACAACTATGACTATTGAAGACTACCTATATGTCCACATCATTTATCTTAATTATAGATAACAAGTTATACATAAAACTTGGTATGTTCAAAAATCTTGAACTACCAGAAATCCTCTCATTATAGAATCTATCCTTCACTTTTCTATATACCCAACAATACTCAAAAAAGAGGTCACCAGTGTAAACCTTCCCACAATCAAAATTTTCATACTTAGGAAACCACTCTATATGGGGAGTCATGTAAAAAGAGGCACTAGAGTTTATTGTCTATGAATTCTCACATTAATGTGTAGAAAGACTAAAAAAATGCATCCATTTCATCGTAGGAATATCTAGAACTCAAATAATTATCCAAATTTTTATTTTCCTTCTTATTATCCCAAAAATATTTGATGTAGCCTTTCTTACTACATTTTTCAAAAATTTCATAATGGATTTACCAAGAGAATTAATTCTCACTCAAGATGTAGACATATTTTTTCCTTCTTTTCCTCCTTTCCTTTTTCTTTTGACTATCCAAAAAAAAAGTAACAACTTTGTTAGTTTCAAAAGCCTTCCACCTCATCTCTTTTGAGAGAAGAGAAATCACTACTTGATCAAGCACAAGTGAAATAATGCTTCTAATGAATGACACTAAATTTTACCATGATTTCGATAAAGAACATAATAAATTCATATATTAATCTTCATTTTCCATCTTCACAAAAAATTCAACTATCTCGTGCAATGGTATTAAATGTGTTTAGGTGCTCAATAACTAAGTCCCCGTATCCTATCCTTAGATTTTACAACTTATTTTATGAAAAAGTGGTGATATTGAAGGGATCTAAACCATGTTTATGATGGTAAACTAGGGAAATCCACTCTCAATATAATGGAACTAGTGGTTTCCCTTTGTTTTAGGTTGACTTGAAACAACTAATGTAACCTAAGATAACCTAATCCCTAATATGACCACCACTTGTAGAAAATTACATTCACCGATAGTAATATAAGGAGCCTTTCCTTCAGACACACAGAAACTTCCAAGTAAGATCCAACACACTTCATGCTACTTCAAGTCATAAGAAAGCAAATTCTAGGGACTAGAACTCACTTTCATGCAAATACAATTTTTATGGCACATTTGAATATGAGAATAAAATAACTTATATTTCATAATGTTGATTAACAAGATTGATGACACAATAAATATAATTGAAACAAATATTTGATATAAAAAGTGTGATTAAGGTACTAAAATTTCTAAACCAACGAAGAATCAAACATAACAATTACAACCCATAACACCATATTTACTTGGAGAAACGCTTACAGGAAAAAACTCCACTACTAAAGACACCCAATATTATATGCATATTAAGAGAGTATACACCAGTAAAATCACTTATCCCTCTAAGATTAAAATAATATACTAAGAGTACCTAAAAAATAACCTTAAAATCTATTGTCTGATACCTCCAATATATAGAAATTCTAGAAATGAAACATCATCAAGTGGTATAAAAAACCATGAGTTAAAACCATGAACCATGGTAAAAATTAAACATTGATATGATCATGGTCAAGCATCTCAAAATTATATCACTCTTCTTACATGTTATATATTTTATCATAATAGTCAAATTTACTAAGAGCACAATCCTAGGAATTTCATGAGGGCATTCAATGTTCATGTTGTAACCACCAAATTAGGGAGAATCTTTCTAACTCCCAATATTACCATTTTCATTGTAACCTCCCTTTTCAATGCCTTGTACATAATATCTCAAGTATCCCATACAATAAATAGTGTCTCCACCCACACATGAGAGTCCCTTTTTTTCCACTCAAATATGTTTGATAATTATACATTATATATCATCTTCATAATCAAATATAATTAATTAAGACTTAAGATTACAAGGTGAATGACAAACCTTATCCTAAAATTCTCCAAATTGACACTTACATTTTAATAAATAATATGAAACTAAAATAAATCATGTGCTAGAAGAGGCAAGGTCTGTGGCCTATCTACACCAATTGGATGTCTCTATTCCCATTCCAACTTAGTGAGGAAATCAATAATATTAACCAAGATGTCAACTTTTTATATCATTACTTTGACACTGTCAACCATGTCATATAAAAATATATTGAATATAATATTATTTATACAGGTATGATACATCAAGGTTCTCACCAATATATGGAATTATGACTATCACATCTAATCCTAGCCTATTTGTACTTAAGACAATGCTTGAACACAATATTTGTAACCACATTTCCTCCTTACTTGCATGTATCACAACCATGTAATCTACATATATAGTGGATAATGCAACTATAGGTTTTTTATTAGGCATCCAACTAATAGCTTCTTTAATCAAATTAAGCACATAATTACTCATGAACTTCTTATTGCTAAATCGATAACATAATCTAAATCAACAAAACCCTCTACACAAAGAAACTTTTCCACATCATTAATATTACTTATCATGAGTAATATAGAAGACAACTTATCACTAGTATAAGGAAGAATATTAATGATTATGGAGAATGTATAAAATTGCTATTAGATCTTGCAATAATACAAAGACTCCACTATCACTGTAACCTTCTAAATTTTGACAATCAGACCAGATCTATCAAACCAAACCATTAACTTAGATAATAGATTCATTGAACTTTTGAAAACTTCAGAGGAGACTCCATCAATTCAAGTAGAATAATTAGAAGAATTTGTCAATAGGAGTATAAGGAAATTAAAAGAAGGAGAAATAAGGAAAAGCAAAGAGAATAAATTTAACTTGGGAAAAGAGTTATGTTTACAAAAAAAAAAAGTGAAACTAACAAATAAGAAAGTGAACATATATTTTGAAGAGTCACAACCCCTAACTAGGACCCATCCCCTCAGCCTATAAGAGTCAAATAATTTTGAAATAAGATATACCGCAAAATAAGGAAACAAAAGAGGAAGAAGGAAATGAAGTATAATGGGAAGAGGTACTTGGAAAATAATACTTTGATATAATTTAGAAAGAGATAAGGGTAGAGAAAAAAATCCCTATATGGTTAGAAAAGTAAAGAAAGAAAAGGAAGAAAGGCATAGTTCACGATTACAAAAACTTAAAGTAGAAAGAAGTAAGAACAATATGGAATCCTTAATCAAGATCCTAGTGTTTGAAAGATACAAAAAAGAAGCTGCATAACATATATTCTTATTAGAATCCTTGTGGGAGAGACAAGACATCGATGAAGATAAACCAAAACTACTTGATTGTATATCTTCACCAAGGAAAGAAGTCTTAGACTGGAATAAAAAACCTATCTGAAACATGGGAAAAGTTGGAATCAAGTGAAACAAGATTTCCTAACAAACTTTGACACTTTAGATATTCCAAAAAAGAGTGTTAGAAGAATGAGGGATCTAGTACAATGAGAAGTAGAATCAGTGAAAGCATATGATAAAAGATTCAAAGAATTTTGTTGCAAATCAGAAGAACCCCTCACAAAGCGACAAAAGATTGAATGGTTCATTTTCAGACTATAGAAGGACATAATAACAGCTTTGGATGGAAGGATATTCAATACCTACACAAATTTTATCACAATGAAATACCACATAGAATCCCAAACCTGGTATAGACCTCCAAAAGATGACATAAAGGAGAATATTGAAAAATTACAATTAACGGTAGAACAACTAACTATACAAAACAAATTTTTGGCAAGAGGAGAAAAAAAGAGAAGCAAAGAAATTTGGTACACATACAACTCAATGGAAGGTCACCTCCAGAATGATTGTCTTAAATCCCATAGAGAAAGAACTGCACCTGCGTTACATGTAGAACTAAAGACGGTATCAACTAAAATAAATATACTATATTATGACACTTATCAAGAATGGGATAGTCACCTTGCCGAGGACTGTCCTGCAAACCAATTCCAAATCCAAAACACAAAGAATCATCCTAATCCAAGATTCCCTATGAACCATAATTATGATGCAGACACAAATGGGAACATGGCATATGTTAAGAGACTAGCGAAAAGACCTCTATATGATGCAGGTTATAGACAACCACCATGGGGAGACACTAGATGTGCATATGAGTTATGAAATAACCCACCACAATACTACATGGGAGACACTAGACAATCAAACTACAGAGGAGGAAGAGGACGTGATAGAAACAACTACCAAAGAAGTGATATCACATGCTACAACTATGGAAAAGTAGGTCATTATACTACAAAATGTCGAGAATAAAAGAGAAGAAATGTCCTTTTTATGGAGATGATTCACATGATTTATTCAAATGTGATAAGGCATAACAATATTGTTAGAATACAACACAGTCTAGAAGTGATGATTTACAAGATCACAAAGGGGCTAAAGTAATCAAAAGAGTACAAGGGGTCAAAAGTGATCTAGGTGGATTTTTCACCAAAAATTGAAGTGATTCAAATGCTCTAGAAAATGGTACCAAGTTGAAGTACTCGGTGAAATGAACCCAACACAACTTGAACGGAGACAAAAGGAGCTCATACGCTCAAGTTATGCTCAGTGAAAGTTGGGTCAAACTAGGTACAAAGGCTAGTCAGAAAGGAAAAAAATCATCATCTCAAAATTGGTCAAATTCAACATCATGATGAAGAGCTCATCACCATGAATCTAAGCTTTTTGTTTCATTGAAAACGGAGCTCGTGGGACAAAGTTATGCCAAGTCAAAGTTTCAGTCAAAATGGGTTGACCATGATGATGTCAGCATGGTGACATGGCAACACATGATGATGTGGACAAATCAGGGTCTAACACATGGCAGGTCATGCATATGTGGATGTTGATTGTACAGAAAGAACGTGGACCAATAGCAACTTGACATGTGTCATGGTTGGCGAATGAAATTGTGCCACATGGCACTGCTGTCTGATTGACCGGTTGACCAAAATATGAGGGATGGGGTTCAAACCCATAACCTTTCACTTACAAAGAAATCCTTTCACCAATACACCACACACCTAACTTCATATCATATTGGGCACACCTTTGTTTTTTTTTTTATCATAACTAAAAGTCGTTATAGCTAATAAAGTTAGAGTCTAGCGGGTTTGACCCACTGACCTCCTTATTGGGAGTGGCCCCCCTAACCACTAGTCCAGCGGCTTTATAGCCTCATATAATGGGAGCAGATTTTATTTGAAACCTTAAAAAAGATGATACTCCTTAAAATGAAAATATTTAAAACTATATATCCTCTAAATTAAAACCACAAACCTTTTTATTCTTTACAAGCCCAAATTGTCATATTTTAAGGGGGCTTAAAATATCTTTTGGAGGTTAAAAGATAATATAAGGAATAAAAAATTATTTTAAAGGGGATTATGTGAGATATTACTTTAAAAATAGGAGATATGGGTTTATCATGTAAATCAATTGGTTTTAGGCCAAATTGGGCATATTTTTATGTATAAAAAGGGGGGTATGGGCATGTGAAAGGTAGTGCGGAATGTGGAGAAAAATTCCTATGTGATAGTGAGTAGTTCTAATCTGTGCAATGAAAGGCTTTGTGCCAATTTTCTTGTACTTGAAGGATAAGAGCTATTTGTAATCTCATTATCAGGGAGATGTGAGGAGACTTTGCAGAAGTTGCGGCCTTGTAATCTTTTTTAGGAGCATAATCAAGGATCAATCACTCTGTTGGAGAGGGACTCAGAGATGTAGCCATCTTGGCAAACTCCATTATCAACTTGTGTTTCGTCTTCTCTCTCTTTTCTCTGTTATGTTAATTTCTTCACTTTAATATGGTTGTGTTAATTTAATCATTTCAATTATGTTTTAAAGACCTTTAATTAAATTGTTGTAATAAGTTATTATTCACGTGCAACAGTCCTAGATCCTAACGTCAAATTAATTGGTATCAGAGCTTTGTTGTGACTAGTGTTTGCAGAGGTGAATGATAACCCTAAGTCCTCTTATTTAATTAAATAACCCTAAGTTATTTAATTAAATATCATATCACTTCCCCTTTTCATTAAATAAATAAATTATTTAATGAATATTATCTAATTCCCCTAATTTGAATAATTGAAACTTTATTTAATTATGAAATTACTAATTATCGTAATCCTCCCACTTGCAAGGGAATATTCCTCCTTTGCACATTCCCCCAAAAGGAATATTCCTTCCCTTTTTGCATAATTAAATTTTCTTGTAATTTACTAAATATCTAATTTTCCTCACCCATGAGAATATTCTCTTTTTTCACTCATTTGAAAAAGGGAATATTATTTTTTATAACAAGCTTTCAACAAGACTTCTTGTGCAAGCTTTGAAAGTGTGCTTGTTTGGAAGAATATGAACCCTTGACTCTTTTCTTGATCCATGCGATCATTGATTCTCATCCATTGATGAGAATCCATGATTCATGCTTCCATCTTCCTTCATTTTTGTCCATTGATTAATTTTTTCAATCCCAACCCTTCATTTCTCATTTTTCCTCCTATAAATAGGTCACTATTTGGAGACAAATGGATCCATCTTCTAAGAGAAAACTTATGTTGTTAAAATCACTTTCACTTGCCCTCACATTGAGCACTTATTTAGCATCATTTTAGCTTAATTTACTTGCATCATTAGCTTAGCTTCCACAAAAATTACAAAATTATCAAAAATCCAAAAACACTAGCGAAATCAAAAAATCCAAAAACATCAAAATCATATACAACTAAAATCCAAAAACATTCGGAAAATTATAAAGTCAAAATCCAAAACACATCAAAATCCCAAAAAAAATTGAAAATCCAAAAATAGTACCTTGTCAAACTACTGGTCTTTGAGCTTGAACATAGGCAAGGCCATCATTGATGTGCCCCCGAGACACCCTAGGTTAGTCTTTAGGAGTTCATCATAATAAATTGACAATCCATCAATTGTTAATATCTCATCGTCAATAAGTTAAGTCAGTCAAACTATGTGGTCTCTGTGTGTATAACGTAGGCAAGGCGCATCTTTGATAAGCCCCTGAGGCCCCTAGGATAATCTTTTAGGTTAAGTTCTTGGCCAAAAATATCAGAAAATCCCTAAACATTCAAATATCTGAAAACCCCTAAACATTCAAATATCTCAGAAAATACCAAAAACATTTGAAAAACTTGGAAAATCCCTAAACATTCAAATATCTAAAAACCCCTAAACATTCAAATATCTCGAAAAAATACAAAATTATTCAAAAACTTAGAAAAACTCTAAACAACCTCAAATAAATTGAAAACCAAAACATTCACATAAACTTTCAAAAGACCAAAAACAACCTCAAAACATTTTCAAAACACCCAAAAGAAAACATTGAAATATTCCAAAAAATTCAAAACCATCCATCCCATCTCGCTTTCACCCGCAATAAACTTCTGCCCATAATAAATCAATCGTCATCTTCAACCTTTGGTAATACAAGTAGAAAGCAAGTATGGCAAGTAAAAAAGTGAGAACCTAATTGTCAAAATCTAAAGTCTAGATCATAGATAAACAAGTCACCAGAGTTTGTATCGATGACTTATCACAAACCTCATCCTAATCAAGCCATCTAATAACATGTCCTAGGATGCATCCTTCTTGCGATGGACATCAACATCAGAAATCACCTTAGCTAAAATAAACTAGCAAGAGATATAGATAACACTAATTTTTTTTCTTTGATCTTTTCTTATGATTTATCTTATTGACCCATTCTGAGGACCTCTCGATGATGTCTATCAAAATGATTTAAAGAGAAAGGAATGGGACATCGATCATTATCTTTCATTTTCTATGCTTGTGGGTATTCCTGTAAAATAATATTGGTGCATACTTGCTTAGTTGTGTGTAGGGAGGTTGTTTGGAGTAGATTGTTAACTATTGCGTATACTTTGGTCCAAGATATTCTGAACTACTAAGCTACATTCTGATGAGGTTTTTGTATGTCAAGGTGTGAACAAGAACTATCATATCTATTTGCAGAGTCAAAGTCCATTACACTAGATACAATGCCATCTTGGTTTTAAATGCCATGATGCATCATGTCTATGTGTTATATCAAACATAAGGAATGATGGAAAATCCCAATCCCAAGATATGAGAAAAATCATCCATCCGCATTCATAAGCATATCATATCATACCATCCATCCCATAACATATCATAAAAAGATATTGAAAAAGAATATAACATATCTAGTGCATTGCATTACATCACATCCCATATACATCACATCATAGATCATCATCACATATCGTATAAACATAAATAAAAATAAGTGCATCCATCACATTGCCTTCATACATGATCATAATACATAAGCATATCACATCACATCACATGCATCCATACATTCATAAAGCATAAAAATAAAAATCACAACACATGTTGAATCTGAATCATCTCATACATATATATATCAAAAAATGATGACTGTCATGATACAATATCTAAATTAGTGTATAAATATCAAATCAAAAGTACAATATCCACGAGGCTATAAAAAATGAGCCCATGAATGTATATTTGTATAAATAATCGAGAACAATAAAAAAAGTGTCTACAAATTTAGGTGGTGCTCCACTCCGTTGTGAAAAATTAGGCTATCTCATTGACTGGGGAATATCTCTATGGTAATGCATGTGGTAGTAAGTAGCCTTTGTCACTTCCTCTCTATATAACTAAGTAGATACTGTCTGCCCTTGTGATGCAGTTGTGACTTCCTCTAGCTGTTGTCTCTGCCCAATCTCTTGGGCCATCTGTAAGTTCAGTTGCTGTCGCAACTGGACCTCATGATCTCGCTGTGTTGTCATATCTTGTAGTTGCTAACCCAACTAATCTCTCTCGACAGTGAGAGCCTATATCTATGCATGTGCCTATGCATCTGGCTGTTGTATGAGTGGAGGAGGCAGTGGAGTCCCCATAACTTGTCCATCATGCCTATCTTGATGCCCTGGGTCTTGATGACCCTAATCTAGCTGTTGTTGATGCCCATCACCTGGAACCTGTGCCCCATCCTGCTCTGGTTGCTGGCCTCTACCTCAGCCCCCATCCTTTTTGCCATCTCTGCCACTATCTCTACCCCCATCTCAGCATCTACCTCTGCCTCTACCTCTACCTCCAGGGTATCCCCTTGCTAGATCTGTTAGGCAAGTGGATGGCCTACACCATGCATCATATATGAGCGTCATGCCTACATCTGGAAGGCCCTAGTCATAAGCCCATGGCTAGGTAATGAGTTGTCTAAATTCATTGACAACCACGACAAGGTCAATCTGCACTCCCCATTGCACCTCCCTCTATGATCTCGCAAAATAGTTGTATAATCCTAAGGAGGCACATCCTATACCTCCTCAAACTGGCAAGCCACATGATCTGGAAGGTATTGCTCTATCATGGTGTGCTCCATCCCCTGGAGGTAGTGAGTTTTCCGAGCAAAATCAAGCTGCTACTGATCATCATACCATGCTAGATGTTGCAGCCATGGCCTCCATTCTAACATGATCATGTCATCAATGACACGATGCCAATAAGCTAGACCTATAGGGCCCGTGTGTTGAAGAGTCATCGACACCCTATACCTAAAGACAACATGCTCATCCTCGTGAATGTCTACTAGAACCACCAGTGGCCTCAATATGACAATATGCTCATATGCCCAAATATGGAGCAATGTCATGCCTACTACGATGATCCTACCCTCATGGTAGATGGCCTCATGCATATCCTGGTACAACGATGCAAGAAGAACTGGACCCCAAGCATACATCACGGTCCTCCTGATCATCCCCTCCTAGGACAATCCCCATCCAAGACTGAAACCTCTACCTCGTCAGTCTAGGGAAATAACTCCAGAGATCAGTGCAGCTATGAACAATCTAAAAATGGGCACTCGATCACGATATAGATCAAGGTCAATTTGAGAGATGATCAGAACAATCTATCGTCTGTGTAGAAAAGAGAGACATGCATCTCTCCCAACATCTGTGTCATAGATGACATACTCTCGAATGAAATCGCAATGACCATAAGATCCTCCAATCGAGGAGGTCCGCCACAATTCTCGATCATTAATCATCATGTTCTAATTCGTTAAATGTCCCAACTCCCGAACATTCAAATCGCTCCACCTCCCCGCCACCGCTCTGATCTACGACATCCATGGACGACCGTTCCGACCTCATTAATCCCAATTGTTTCGCCGGAAACCCAACAGCGCCTTTGTGCGTCGCCAGTACCGCGTCACCCACCCAATAATCTCGCCATTCTCAATGTCAACACTCGCACGCACTACCGAACTCAGTCACCAAACCTGCCAATTCACTTGCTTAATACCGTTCGAAAACCCACCCGCTACACACCCGCCAATCCCCCAATCATCTGCGTTCTCAAACCAAAACGGCACAACATCGCGCAATCACCACCAGTTTCAACACCCCAATACAAATCCACACACCTAAAGACCTAATTGTGACCCCCTATTAATTGCACCTAAAAGCAAAAATCGAGAAAGTTTCAAATCACATACCTGGGGTCCTATGTTCACTCGCCGCTGGTACTCTTGAACTCACTCCAAAATGTGAAGAGGAAGCACTCGTTGTGCCATTTGGTTAGAAGGTCAGAGCTCAAAAGGCAACAAATCTCTAAGGTGTGAATGCACAAATGAACTGTAAGTTTCACTCTTCTCACCTATTTAAGCATAAAAATTAGGGTTTTTTGCCCTAATTTGAGCCAAAAGCTAGGGTTTTGACTTGTTTTACCTATTTCCACCTTGTGCAACCTATTTTGAGCCATTTTTTTGCATTTCTGAGGCCATTTTTGGCATCTCGGGATTTGTTTTGGCACTTGAACCTATATTTAAGCTTTGTTGAGAAATCAACCTAAAATTCAAAATTTCTACCTAATTTCTTGAGGGGGTAGGGAACAAGCTTATTCCTTCTGTTGGGGCAACAATGGGGCATCCAAAAATCAGATTTTTTTTTAATTTTTTGATCAAGGCAATAGTTTTTAATCCGAACGTTGATCTTTGAACCAACATAATAGGTACCTCGCTTCAAAGAGGGGAAAAATGTAGACACCTAAAAATGTCCTGAATGATATCATGCACTCGAATCTGATATACTAACATTGCTTCATCCTGAAACCCATCCTCTTTTTGCTTAATTGATTAAATTAGCTTAGCTATTTAATTTGTTATGTCATTTTCATCTATTAACCTGATTAATCTAATTAGGTTAATTCACCCCTTCCATACTAACCGTTCGTCCTATTAAATTTGATAAATCAACTTGTCTAATTTATATCCCTAAGTCCTCTTATTTAATTAAATAACCCTAAGTTATTTAAATAAATATCATATCACTTCCCCTTTTCATTAAATAAATTAATTATTTAATGAATATCATCTAATTCCCCTAATTTTCATAATTGAAACTTTATTTAATTATCAAATTACTAATTATTTTAATCCTCCACTTGCAAGGGAATATTCCTCCTTTACACATTCCTCCAAAAGGAATATTCTCCTTCCCCTTTTGCACAATTAAATTTGGTTGTAATTAACTAAATATCTTATTTTCCTCACCCATGAGAATATTCTTTGAGAATATTCTCTTTCTTCACTCATTTGAAAAAAGGGAATATTCCTTTTTATAACAAACTTTCAACAAGACTTCTTGTGCAAGTTTTGAAAGTGTGTTTGTTTGGAAGAATACAAACCCTTGATTCTTTTCTTGATCCATGTGATCCATGATCCATGCCTCCATCTTCCTTCCTTTTTGACCATTGATTAACTTTTTCAATCTCAACCCTTCATTTCTCATTTGCCCCCCTATAAATAGGTCACTATTTGGAGACAAATGGATCCATCTTTTAATAGCAAACTTATGCTGTTAAAATCACTTTCACTTGGACTCACATTTAACACTTATTTAGCATCCTTTTAGCTTAATTTACTTGCATCATTAGCTTAGCTTCCATAATGGCTTCCATGATAGCATAGGTGCATACATTTAGCATATTTTTAATTAGGGTTTTAATCTTTTGAAGCTTGCATGCATTTAGATTAGATTTGCATACACCCTATTGATCGTCTTAGCATTCATCATGTTAATTTAGTATTTAAATCATGTTTTATCACACATATTTAATTGGTTTCAAAAATTCTCTTCAATAGAATCAATCAAAACAAACTCATTATCCAAGGGATTGGGAAAGGTTCGCCATTCCACATCAATGCGACACCACTCCCCCAATAGGATAAGTTTCAATAGATTAGAATAGGTGTTTTTGAAGCTTCCATGATTTAATATGTTAGTTTTTAATGGATTATTAGTTTAGTTTTTCATTGAATGATCTTATTGGATTGATGCTTAGTGGCTTAATTACGCTTTGAATCCTCATGGATCAAGTGTATTCAGCCTATACTAAGTCACCGGTCATAGAGACGATTCGACACGTGGAGGGAATTTCCAAATTTCATGATGTAGGAAGATTGGGTCTAGATAATTTTGAGCTAGTTTCATGTTGAATACGTATATTTGGACCGCTCGTACAAGATTAAAAAATATGCTATCCAAGCAATAATAGGCCTATGGGTCCAAGGAGAGGTTCTTCCAAAGAAGGCCATAAAAAATGTAGACATCACATGACTAACCAGAGCAACCTATGATGGCAAGAGCCTAGACGCTACCAAAATCACCAATCTCATGGTCAAGTATGCCACCATGGGCATTGCTTACAAGGTCTACTATGTCAACTAGGAGGATTTAGCTACCACAATCACCATACACATAACATATCAAATGATCACCGAAGGAAAGGATATAGACATATGCGAGGTTTTGCGACATGAGCTTCTAAATAACATCTAATGCACCAAACAATCCCACTATCAATTCAAGTATGGGACTTTGATAATATGCCTCACCTTTTACTTTATGAAGAAATTACCTAGATTTGCAGGGAAGATCTAGGACTCAACCCAACCTACTACAACTCAAATCCAAGACCATATAAAACACTTCCAAGATGCCACTTCCTTTAACACAACTTACTAGAGGTTTTTTAAATCTTTACAAAAGAAATTGCAAGCCAGGGAATGTATTTCCTATAAGGAAGTTTGCAAATATATCAAGGATATAGTCTTCTTAATAGATAAAGACTACACCTTTATGGAAGCTATTGAGTTGAGAACATCATGGATACCTTAGCTCCCATATGAGGTAACTTATACCCAAATAAACTCATACGCCTCCACACTTAGCCTCCCCAAAGATCCACAAGCTGAGAAGTTTACTTACTAGGAATATATGGACAACTTAGCAAAGAAGAAGGTAGAGGAAAATTTTGACAAAAATAAGGAAAAAATACATGAAAAATGGGGGTTACCAAAGCAAGAGTCGGAGGAGCAGAGCACGTCCACTCCCCAGAGGTTTGGAAGGCTCCAAATTGGCACTCCACATATATAATTTTCCCAAGGAGGAAGTAGTAGGCCAAGGAATGGAAGGCTCACAACCACTCCTCCTATAAAGGAACATTTAGAAGAAGCTATAGAGGCTCTCTTGCAAATGAGTGTGGAGAAAAACCCAAGTGGAGGAAGGAGAAGACACACAGAGAAGTCTCTTTGCAAGTAGTGGACATAGAAGAAGAATAGGGGGTACCAGGGGATACTTCTCTTTCAAAAATTATAAATATCCCAGAAGTCTCCTTATTGGTAGATGAGGATCAACTATATAGTGGGTTGTTTCACAAGGAGGTGATGGATATGACATTGCAAAAGTACACAAACATGGCAATAGCAAACCAAGTAATCAATAAAAAGAAAATCATCTGATATATGATAGCATCAAATAAAACCCTAGAGGATCTAGTTGACTTCTTTTCGAACCCCTTAACTACCGCATTAAAGAAGAGAAGGGAAAATTAAAAAAAAGAGAGAAGAAACTAAAAGGCTTATCCATTAGGGAGTTGACTTCTATAGTTACACCTCCATAAAATAAAAAGTTAGTGGATATCCAAACAAAAGAGCTTTGATCCAAATAAAGGTTGGATAAATTGATGATAAAGAAACTATCTAAACACCCAAGCGATACAAAAGGAGATAAAAGAGGCAACACAAAAATCTTATCAGAAGCTGTGAGAGGAAGAAGCAAAGTGTAAAGCAATTTCAATGGATTAGGAACAATCTTCTCAACCTACACAATTGGAGACACCCTCTTCCTCTACCACATCTTCCATGTAGTCCATCAAGGAATTTTTGGCCAAACAAAAGTAACTACAACTGGTGACATCCCCACATCTACTCAGACTCCCATTGGCAGGGTCTCAAGCAAATATTGGGAGTATTTCACCCCTACATAAATTCCAACTAGGGGACATCCTACAACAAACAAGGGAAGAAATTTTGAAGCATGACTCAAAATATATCAATTGGAAGCATAAATACTCCAAAGAGCTTCAAATTATGATGCATTGCAGGATACAAATGGGTAGTCCAAGGTGCAAATAGAAGCACTGCATGCATAGTTCCAACAATTGCAAGATCACTGAGATAGGGTCTAAAATAGATTTTACTAGCTTTGAGAGGTTGTTAGATAAGGGTAGCTCACATTACCAAATTCCTTCAAGAGGCACACAACTCACCCAAAAGATAAAAGTCCCCCAAACTCTTCTCAAGGTAGGGAAGCTCTTATTGCAAATCCAAGTGTAGACCCAATAGCTACATCTAGCCAAGACCCAATGGTATAAAACTTTTTCCAACCTAAAGGAGATCTACAAGGATATCCTTCCAGCATAGTAGTGTTGAATTGAAGACAAGTTAACATTTTGAAAGGGGGGGTGATGTTAGCTAGAAAGAGGAAAAATGAAGACAATGCCGGAAAAATCCTACCTCATCTTGTTGCAAAGAGCTTGCAGACCCTAGGATTGAAAATATACCATCTAGACTAGGGGTAGAATATATGGGTCACACCTAGTCTCGTAGATATATGTATAGGGAAAGATATGAATGATAGTATAAGATAGTTGTAAGAAGGATAATTAAGGAAGAAAGAACATAAGAATGTATGTAAGAACTTTGTATGAAATTATATGTAAGAAAGGGAAGAGATAGGCAAAGCATAGGGGAAGATATACCAATGTACTCTTTTTGATTGATTGATACAATGACTACCAAAATTTTATCTACCTAGTGGCATTGATTGCTATGTGGATTTATAATTAATTAGTGCATCCTTTTTCCAGATCAATTAGTGTTTACCTTTATATTACCAAGTCCATGGTATAAACTACGAAACTCATAAAGTACTTGGGGCTAAGAACTTCAGTATGTGTTTCCCCAGTTTTCTTGCTAGAAGAGATAATCAAAACTAGGTAGGGGATGTGGTGTAGGGATGAATAAAGCACATGGAAGCAAATAGACTAGTAGAAGAGATAAAAGAAGTATATATCAATAGGGTGGGAAGGACAAGAGGGAGGAGAGCTTAGAGAAATATTATGGATGGTATGAATAGTGCATTAGAGGATATTTAAACCCTTGTAATAGGAAATGAGCGTGGTTTAGAGGACATTGACCAAAGAAGAAGGGTTGGTGCCATACTTAAGGGTCCCAACATAATCTTGAAGTATTGTAAGTGGGAAGATAAATTTTGATGCTTGTAGAATTTATTTTATAAATAAGTATCGTGATAAAAATAATAATCAAGGAAGTTAGTTAGAGTAGAGACATATTTAGCATGAGAAAGATGAGGAAGATGCATGGTTGGGTCTAAGAAAGTGCTATGATTGAGGGGTTGGGAAGGATAAGAAGAGGACATGAATTACATAAAAAATGGGTTGGGAAGAGAAGGAGAATAATTTATTTTAATTTGGTTAAATGAAAGGTAGAGTTGTAAGACAAGTCAAGGTTCACCAAAATGTAGTGTAAATTTAAACTATTTTCTAGCTTTGTAGCCTTAATGTACTGCTAAACTAACAATTTCATTCTCTTTATTTAGGAAATAATTGAAGTATAAGAATAAATTAAAGAATAATAGATTGTTGATCTAACAACAATAAAGATGGGAATTGAAATGCTAGGATATATAGGAGGAAAGAAAGAGCATCCTTCATTCAAAGGTTGAAGTTGAAGAAGGTTGGTAGAAGTGCCTGAAGACTAGAAAAGAAATATGCAACTATTCTAGAATAGGCTTTGGACTATGCATATACAATAGGTGATGACAACCCAAAATAGCGATAGCAGCCTCCTTTCCATGACCTAGTGACCTGATAGAAAGGGAAATATTGCACAAAAATAGGAAACTAGGCCTCTAGGATAAAAATATGAAACAATATCCCAACTAAAATTTTCTCATTACAACCTAATTTATAGGTGATGATGTCCTCTATTCTAGAACTCTAATTATATAGCTTGTTCATCTCAATCTACCAATCATTGTGGTGCTTATAAAATTTATATCTACTACCCCTATAGAAAGATATAGGTGTCAAAAGTTATAGGGAGAATAAGAAAAGTGGACACAATTTCTTGGGAGCCTACCTTTGTTAGTCCCATGAATGGTGTATTTCAACCTCAATGTCATAGTAGATATGAGTTTGAGGTGTGTACTAGCTTAGGTGAAATGGTCCATGTAAATAAAAAACATTAAAATATTTAAATCCTAAGAGTTTCAACATGTGTGTGTTTGCGATTTTTTGTATGGAAAAGGATATTGGAGATGGAAGATTGTAAATATGCCATGGGGAAAGAGTGTGAAGGAACAATTTTTAGACAATGGATAAAGCATTAGGCGATAAAATGACTACAAAGGAGTGACTACAAAATGTAGATAGTTCACATGAATGGAAGAAGAAACTTCATAATACTCACAAGAAGAGGTTTTCCAAAATTTAAAATTTAATAGATAAATAGAATTCTAAAATGTTTGCATGAGATTTAGAAGATTGAATGTCTAAATGAATGTTTCAAATTATGTTTTTAATTAAATATCATGCCTATCACCTATTAAAAAATTAATAAACACCATACAAAATGTCTTTCATGTTGGATTTGATTGTTGAACTCCACAAATCCCATAAATCACCTAGAACCAAAACACCTATCACATGGAGAGAAAAATAATTGATTTGCCATGCAACCTTGAAAATTATATTGGTCCAAAAAAGCATATGAATTGGCTTTTGAATGATGGATGAGTGCAATATACAATAATGAATCCTTATAAAAGGAAAGTAAAAAACAACCCTAGATGAAACCCTATGTGAGGATTAAATTAGATCATGACAAGTGTCCTCATGCTATGTTATGAAACAAAAAACACACGACCTTAAAAATTAAAAAAACATATCTCCTAAATTTATCTTAAGTCAAATAAAGTAAAAAAGGGGACCTAATAATTAATTAATTATTTAGGTGATTACCTATTTTACACCAACACCCACTCTTAAGTACAACTTATGAAGAAGTTGAAAATACTTTAAGGATGAATGTGTGGATGTTTCCCAATTGTAAGGCCTGATGAGATATCCATGTATAAATAAATAAATCTCTCATATAACGAAAGAAAATAAAAAAATCACATGAGAATACACTCCTCTAAAAGAGAGAAAATGAAATAAATGTGTACTAGTGAAAGAAGGAAAGGAAGACTTGATATGATCCCCCAAGGACTAATTTTGTCATGTAAGTACAACAAATATCCCCTAAAAGGAGAGAGAAGATAATAGGAATCCCCCATAAAGAATTAGCTCATGTGCCAATGATGATAAGATACAATATGATCCACCAACTTTGGAAACAACATTTCTCCCCTTAGGAAGAAATATATACACTAATGATTGGAGAAGCCATTACCATAATATAGATGAATAGGGAATCCAAATCCAAATGTGTGTCTCTAAAAACTACTCAAATATCCACATGATAGAATTAGGTGATGCTAATTTAGAAACCTATGAAGACTAATGTAGAACAAGCTCAAAATATAATGATGATGGCCTAATAGCAATCTGATGTGGTTGTTAGGAAAGAGGAGATGTATGTCCTCAAATGAATCCTTAAAATTTTCACTACAAGACTCCATAAATAAGGATGATATTTTTGATAGACTTGAATCCCAAGTAATTGTATCTAGAAGAAGATGAATGTCTTGCTACACTGAATCAATTGGGGCTATGGATGTTTTGATACTAACTCATCGGGAATAACAAAATATGGATATGTGATCTCAATACAAGGAGTGGGAACAAGAAGATAAGTCTTTGATTCATCAAAATATGTAAGACCTATGATATACTCAAGCTCCTCTAAGTATCATCATCAAAATGCATGCTATTTGATTCACTAAGGGAATAAGACAATCTGCACCAGAATCCTCGGGGAATGGAGATATATGAGGGTCTCCATGGATCTCTGAAAGTCTAGTCCAAAGTGTGGGGATAATCAATATCTAATACAACACACATAGTGTTAGGATCAACACTATAATAAATCAATCCTACAACATGATCAATGATATTACACCATGTTCATCTACTCCCTAGTGTGTCTAGTTCAAGAATGAGTCCATAAAGATTTAAGGAAAAATATCAATCCACTTGAGATGTGTGAAGATGCTATTTTACCAAGACTTGTAATTATCTTTTTTGAAGATTACTATAGAAGGATGAACAAAAAACCCATGATAACTCCTTAAATGATAGAATCAAAGATCAATAATCTCAATACATATAAATCAATTGAAATGAAGTCATCTTATGTAAATAAAACATTTTCAAGTGCCAAGATGTCTAAGTAATTGATCAAAATGTGAAATAGTGAAAAATTGGTAAAACATAATTGGGGCATATTATAAAAAAAGTGCACTGCTAGATTTGAAGATCCTTGAAATACCTTTCTAGCACTACAAGAATCATGAAAGTCAAAGGTACAGGCAATAATTTATGAGCTCAAAAGCTAAAAATGATGATCTAACTTCAATAGGTGAAATTATACTACTTGAAAATTTGATAATGAGCCCTATAGCACTAGAAATTATGTAAAACCAACTTTCCAACGATATTTTGTTTGCCAATTTTTGACACTATATACATTCAACTTATGTCAAAAGAAAAATTTGCTCCTTTAGGGAACAAAAACTAGGGTTTGGGGTGGAAAGGGTACTACTAATGTCACTTGTTAAAATATGCTTTAAATGCTAATATATTCCCTCTTTGCTCATGAAATTGTTGTGACCACTTGAAACCATTGAAAATTTTTTGGAAGAAATTTTTTAGGGGTTTGGAAAATTATTTCTTGGTGATTAGTGGTCATGACTTTCACATTATGACTACCTATAGTGGGATATTCCATTGTTGGTAATGGTAGGTCTATCATGGATGGCTATCAAATGAGGCTACAATAAGAAGAATTCCCATCAACCATAAACAAGTTGAAACTATCATCGTTGAATTGAAAAAACACCATAAAAAACTCATCCTTGAAAAAAATATGACACTAGTATGTTGAATTTTCACCATTGTTTTCATATCAAGAAGCTGGAATCCTACATAATGATGATGACTATTGTATAAATCCGTACATAATACAAATTCCACATATTGCATGAATTTTCTTAGCGAAAATTTTTATCCTAATTTTTTTTTCAATTTTTTTCCTACTTAGATTTGACTATTTGTAAAAACATTTTTAGGGCTTTTAGATGTTCTAGACACAATGATGATGCTCATTTTTCTCCAAGATGATTTGATTTTTTCTCAAGGATAAATCTCTTAAAGATGACATAGACGCAAAATTAGTGCTTTCATACCATGTTGGAGTTGATCTTTTAACCGCATAGCTCCCAGAAATCACCTAAAACCAAAACACTTATCGCATGGAGAGAAAAAATAGATAATTTGCTATGCAACCTTGAGAATTGAATTGATAAAAAAAAAGTCTAATTTGGCTTTTAAATTATGCATGATTACAATGTACAATAATGAATCCTTATAAAAGAAAAAAGCAAAAACCAAACCTAGATGAAACCCTATGTGAGGATTAAATTAGATCATGACAGGTGTCCTCATCTTATGCTATGAGAGAAAAAATCACATGACCCAAAAATTAAAAAAATCCCCCGAATTTAGCTTAAGTTTAATGAAGCAAAAAGGGGACCTAATAATTGATTAATGATTAGTTTTTTTTAATTTATTTTTTGTCAAATTTCTACCATTAGGGGTAGCTACCTTTGCATTAAAAACATAAATAAATTTACATTATGAGACTAGTAGTAGAGAGAGAAAATTAGAACACAAAGCCCTCAATGACTTCTTGTGTTCTCTCAATTTGTGCATGAGTTTGGTGGAGTAAGTTGACATATTATTTTTGGAAATTCCATTTTTTCAGTGGAGCAATGGCTTCCCCCAACAATTTGTTCAGCAAAGTTGTTTCTATGCAAATCATGTCCCTAATTAAGCCCATGGTTGGTGTCTTCTTCAAATTTTTGAGGGTCACAGATGTTGGGCCTTGGTAGGATGGGTTGACCATGCACTTGATAACCTTCTTTGCCCAATTGTGCTTCCCAGAGGTGCGAGCTGTGTTGTAGATGAATCTCTCCAATAGCTCAACCTTGTGTGTGTGCGCTCGGGCCAAAGTTTGTTCCTTGATAATCATCCTTACTACTCCTTCCTCAACATCTCCTTTGATCACAAAAACTTCTTTGATTTGGTCTTACTAATCAGAAGTTGCAATTGCATTCGCATTCACGACTGATGAGATACTCTTCTTCATAGGAGGTCGTCGCCACTATGAACTCACCATATTAATTTTTATGCTTTCTTATGGTGTTTGATCCCAATTTAATAGCTACTTCCATCATGAAGATAAAGAGTCTTATGTCCCAAAACATTGTGATGGCAAGAGGATTGGACATTGATGTAAAAGTGTCGAAAATTATCAAAACTGCACATGGAGTATCTCCTACAGCCTTTGCCACACCTTACAATGATCATGTCCAGTTGTCCATATATTAATTCGTAGGTTCGATTGGGTACATATGTACTATCCCTCTTGACTAGAAACTTCATCATGTCTTTATTTTGGGGATTGGCTTAATGCATCCAACTCTCAGATCGAAGGGGCCTCATCTAAGAGTAGTCTATATCAAGCCATTGAGGCATCCATCGCGATGATGGCTCTAAGATCTTGCCAGAATTTGGTGGATTCTGAGAAGACTTATGTCAATATTTGAGATCAATGGCCTGATTACCTAGATAGATAATTTGTTGCAGCATTGGCTTCGTGGTACACATGTGAAAGGGTGAAGTCCTCCATCTGATCAAGATACATACTAATCCTTTCAATCCAAGCCGTGGAATTCCATCTTGGAGTAGACCGCTTCGTGATGGCATTGATAACAATTAGAGAGTCACCTTTCACATCAATTCATCTAAACTTCTTCTCCCAACACAGTTTTATGCCAGCATGGAGGGCCACAAACTTGACCTCATTATTTGTGCCCTCCGGAAGTTTGATTGCACTAGCCCAAACCACCACACCTCTATCATTACGCTGAAGGAATCCAAATCTTGATAAGCCTGGGTTGCCACGTGCAACCCCGTCAAAGTTGAGTTTGAGCCTTCCAGATGGTGCAGTTTCCACCCAGCATCAAACCTCATTGAAGTTGGTTTGACAAAGTTGATTTTTGGCTTGACAAGATATGACCAACTCTTAGATATCTCATTGTCCCATGAGGAGAAATATCCGCATTATCTTTGTGTGACTTTTGTATTCAGATGTTTGGATATGCCTATTTCAATTTTGTTAATGATTGTATCTATGGAAGACTCCTTTCCCTTAAATGTTCTCCCATTGTGTTCCTTCCATAATTGCCATATGATTTATGCTGGAACTTCACTCCATAATCATAAGGCACCTTTAAATATGCATGGACAGGTTGTGAAGATATTTATTAAATCATCTTGAAGTGGTCCTTGCCAACCTAGCTTATTGCAAAAATGAGTCCAACATTGTCGTGCCATCTTACACTGAACTAACAAATGGTTTACTGTTTCATCTCGGTCCTTACATAAGACACATCTATGGGGGCTGAATTGATTAATGGTTAATTAATTAATTAGGTGATTACCTATTTTATTCTAACATTTTAACCATTTTTAAATAGTTAAGTGTGTACACAGACTATCACATTGCTCTAGTGACTAAGGCTATTACAATTGTCATGCTAATGTATAGGTGGGCATAATATTTTAGAATGTTTGGAAATCATTAGAAACAATTATTAAATTAGATTAGCTCTACATGACATCTTGACAAAGGGTTTTAAGGCTTGAGAATTGGCTAAATGAATCTTAAAATATAACAAGATAATAGACTCTAATGTGAAATATATGGTAGAAATAACAAAGTAGGTAATTTATGAATCTATTGATCCATTATCAACCAAGACACTCTTTTTATTGAATTTTCGATAACCCACGATGATATATAAATGTAAATGCTCTCAAATAAACTATCATGTGGAAGTTCATTAGAGTCATATAAAATATCACAATTTTCATTACTAACAAACCTTAATATAGAAGTAATTGTTTATGTTTAATCATTTGTATTATATTATTTTCTAAATTCTTTTATAAAATATATCTATATGAAGTTGGTGTACCCAATAAATCTTGAAGAGAAATTTTAGCTTGAGTATTTTGAAGTTCATAAATTAAATCATATTATTTATGTGCCTTGGTTGTTAACTTGGGTGGATAAATCAAGATGTATAGGATCAAAATTGGTTAATTTGACGTATCTTTTTGAAATAGTTGTTCTCTAATATGTGTGCCCTAGAACATGATAATTTAATGAAGTAGATTCCATGTGAACTATTATGGGTTTATGTTTAGATTTATTGGTTATTGCATCAAAAGAGGTTTAAATTTTGGTGGCAAGTAGGAAAAAACCTCTCTTATGTGGGAAAATGTGAAAGACCAATGGCTTCATAGGGGGAGTGAAAGCATAAGCCATATTCAGACTAGGTGAAGAGGTGAACAAGTATTTAAACATGTAGTGTGAGAAAACAAAGAAATCAATAAAAATCCTCAATCACTTCAGGGAAAGAAAAATATCAATAAAATCACATGCCAATGTTAGTGAATGAGTTATAAGAAATACAAGATAAATCAAAGCATTACTTTGTCTTACCAATTAAAGTGATTACAAATTCATTAATTAATAATATATCATTATCTATATGCTCAAATTATATGTGCATAAAAATGATTTAACATGTAAAAGGAATCACTGGTACCATTAATAATATCACTAAGCATGAATTCCTCATCAAGAGAAAAAATATCCATGTGATGTATTACAAAGCAACAAGTCAACAATGATATTTATGACACATAAAAAATGGAAAGGAATATCATAATAATATGAACTAACATTATTTAGAGAAGAAGATATTACACATATGTCAATATCTATAGGCTCCTCATGTAAGATGAAACATCAAAATCACCTAAACCCATGTATATAAATTACGATAAGATATAGGAAAAATATCATCACCTTGAGCATAACAATATCGTAATTAGTCAATGGAGAAATGACATCATCATAGGAAATATCATCCCTAGACACATTGCATTGATATGGGGCTAGGTCATAAAACATGCTGAGATAAGAAATGTATGTGGTTAAGAAAGGTGGAAAAGGATCCATAATAAAATTTTAGCAATGGGAAGACACACAAATGGATCCAAATTGAAATAAAATAAAATCGTATTTGAAATGAAAAAATTGAAAGCAATCATAAATATTAAGGTTGAAACATCAAGGTAGAAGGATAAAATCTTGAGGTCATACCCTGGGGTGTAAGGAAAGTTAGGTGCACTAATGTGAGTGGATTAACAATAGAAAGTAAAAGCAAGTATAACACCAATTGTTAGAACACAATGATATACTAAGAGGGGGGGTGAATCATAAGCACACAACCATAACACCAAATTTACATGAAAAAACCTACAAGGGAAAAACCATGGTGAGAAATCTTCTTGGAGCTACTATCCAAATCCAGCCTCACAAATAACTCAATAGGTTTTTATGGGCTACAACTCAAAGTCCAAGCTACAACTCCCAGAAACACTATTTAATGACTACAACTAAAGGAAGTCTATGACTTCGGGCTATAAATTGCAAAATACAGAAGGAGGCAACAACCTTAGTGCAACATACTTGAAAAAATCTACTGACTAATCACCACAACAATACTTCTACTCAACAACCTCGGCTGCCTTTGGCTCACTACCTTCAAAAACACTTCCTCACTCACACATATATTGTTGCCTTCGACTCACTGCCTTCAACACACCTCATATACTTCTTCGCATACTCACACACACTTCTTTTTATTTGAAACAAACTCGATCTTTCATTTATATCCTCCAAAAGCATCAAAAAGTTTCTCCTTATTGGCCAAAATGAAACGTGTAAACATGAAACATGCAACGACCATAATAAGTTGACTTCAAAGCATCTACCATAAAATAGAATCAAATGCAGTCCAAACCAAGAGATCATATGGACCTATTTTACCTTAGCAAACACCTCCATGTTGACACACACTTCAAATATTTGGTGCAAACACTTCAACATTTCAAGTCGGCCCAACAAACACTTAACCTTCCATGCATTACCTCCAGACCACAAGCGGTACTAGAGAGACCAGATAACAATATGTGGATCACTTTACAAGCATTATATGATATTCAAAAAAATTCTCATACACCCCTTTTACACCTTCGTGCTACATAACATGTTGGTGCAAGCAAACAAACATTGAACCCAACATCTCTTGCAAACCCAAAAAAAATAGTCTTGAGATAGAACATTGAAAACCATACTTGTGGTACACCTCAATACCTGATACCTAAAATGAGAGAACACACAAACAATTTAAACTTATCCTCCAAATCGCAAGACCATATATTCAAATGCAGAGAAATGTGGAGCATTCCTCAGATCCTTCCTGACTACAACAATATATACTTCACTCTATTAGCTCTGAAAACTTTTGCAATAAATTTTATGCCCTAAAATTAGGAACATGCATACTTCACACCTATTTCTATCTAACTTCCAAATCACAAGGCTATATCTTTAAATGCAAAGGAATGCATGGAATTCTCCCAAGCTTCTTCAATACAATTTCCTGAGCCATTGACTGCATGAAATCTTTTCATACATTCTTTTATTTCTTACATAATGCTTTACATCAAGAGACAAAGAGTACAACATTCACACTCTCATAGACAACAATTACAACAAGAAAATAAGAAACCAAAACTTCATATTAGCATATACATCCATTTGTCAAGATTCACCTATTCATGAGCAACAAATATGGTACAACTGTGTACAACATGCTCATGACATTCATCACCATGTCCTTCACTTCACAATACAACCTTTCACAATACCACACTGTTGACATTAATGGCAACACATGCAACACCAATGACAAACAAATTTTAGATCTAAAATAAAGGAGGGGAAGTTAGAAAATCTAGATAAGAAATAAGGAAAGAAGGTCTTGACCTTAAAGAGATTTGAGGGAAGAGTTCATCAACTCATGTAGAGGAATAAAACACCTAAGCTACATAAAATATCTAGGCTAATAGATGAATAACTAGGAAATTAATCCATTTAACCTACATAAATGAGTTGAGTCTCAAAAGACATATTGAAATGAGTTTAGAAATAAATGCTAAAATTGATAATGAGGGGATATAGGTGTTTAGCTTTATACATGTTCAATAAGGATAATTTTATTATAGCATGTACATTATGATTCATCTTGATTTTTTTGATATAAAATCTACATTAATTAAGTTCTCATATATAAGAAAATAAATGTAGGTATGTATTTTGGTGCAATCCACCACTTTCAACCTTGATGTATGCATCTATATCTTAAATCTAAAGTTGTAGCCTTGAACATGAAGTTGCATCATTGAATCTAGGATCTTTGCTCTTTAGAAATGTGTTCACCTGTAAATAGAAATATTTGGATAGGATGGTGCTAAATAGTATTAGTAGAGCTTACTGTACTAGGAAGGGAAGTCAACTAGCTTCCCATCTCACACCTTAGTCAAGCCTTGTTAGACCATTTCAACAGTGCTTAAAATGAGTGAGAACACACCAAGTAGAATGCAAATGCCTATGTATCTCTCCTCATGAATGCAAATATTGATGTCATGCATTAATGTGCTTTATAAGTGCTTTTGCAGTGATAGTGTGATATGTTATTTTGATGTCCTCTTAGATGATCAAATGACCCAAGGATTTGTCCTTTCATACAATGCCCTAATATTCAAGTTTAAATATTTTACATTTATCTTGGTATGTAACAACTAGTTGGTGTGACTTGGATTGGGCACATGATTAATAATGATCTTAGAAAAGGTGTGTCAAGGCCTCACATGTAGCTATAAACCAAGTTTAAGACTACAAATGTAGGATTGACTTAGGAAACAAAATTGAAAAGTTAAGGATTAGATTTGGATCCTAAGGAATGGGAAGTTAGATTCATCTCGATTTTAAGGAAAATGACAACCTTTTTTTATAGATATTTTAGATAGTTTAAACAAATATAGCTCAAAAGAACATCTAATCCAATTGATAAAGTTTTAGGAAGTTGTAAATGCATGATTGACCTAAGATAGGGAGTTACAAAGTTAAGGGTTAGATCTAGATCCTTAGGAAATGTGGGAGTTAGGTTCAAGGAAAACATCAATGAACATAATAAAAAATAGATGATTTACAAATATGGCTCAAAAGAGCATCCAAGCCAACTGATACTAATACTTAGCTCCTTAAGATTAATTACATTTAGATAACATTTTTAGAAATTACCATTAGAAGCCTAATAATGGAAGACTAAAAGTCACCACTTAAAATTTCATCTTATCCACCACTTTTGAGGATTTGAACTTGGCTCTCCATAATGAGAACACAACACTCTAACCACTTGATCATAATCCTTCAAAAAAAATCAACTTTCAAATATAAATATACCATTTAAGTACTAAAATATTAAATAAAAATAAAAGATCAAAACAAATTCAAACAAATAATAAAAAATATAATAATATATTTTACACACACATGAATTAAAATTGAAATCAAAATCAAAATCATTCATTCAATCTCTAAATAATTTTTGATGCAACAAATATCCTCACTGTAACATTAAAAACGGTCACATAAATAAACCATCTTAGCACATTCCCACTTAAAAAACAAAAAATTCTGGTCAAAAATACCAATTCAAAAGAAAAAGTAAGTTATTAAAAAAAAAAAAACTAGAAAAAAAACTAGCCCATGCTTAAGTTGTTTGATCTAATATGATATTTTTAAAATTTTATAAATCAACATTTGAAGTCCCCACAAAGGAAACCTATTTTATTTAATTAAAAAAGTACCAACATACTTACTTCATCCACATTGTAAGGAGACAAAAAAGGGTAATGAATGGTTGAGCACAATCCATATCACATGAGGCTTGTGACCGAACTTTCATATGCAAGCAAACAGGCATGACAAATCATTAAAGAATAAATAAATAGATTCTCTAGAAGGAACTTACTTCATCATCAATCAATCATACAATTACTTGTACCCACTTTCAAAAAGCTTTTTCTTAGCCAATATCATAACATGGTCAACCTTAACTCCTAATTATATCATTAATTTAATGACTCCTTATTCCATTCCTCTAGAATATTGTTGTTCTTGCTCTTTTCTAAGCCTCCTTTAAAAAAACCCTTTTGAATTCCAACTAAGATTCTCCAACTGGGTATTATTATTTTTTATAAGCCCACATTTTGTTATGATTTGGAGATATTGCCATTATAGATGTGGTACCTTGGTTGGTGTGCCAATTGAATTTCTCATGCAATCCCCATGCAAGAAAATGATATGCTATTTGCTAGTGTAATCAATTGGAAAGTGGGGACAGAAGTGGGCCTCTACAATTTTGCCTTGCCCAACTTTTTCTTGCGGGGAAAGTGTTATGTTTATACCAGACACAAAATGGACAAAACAAGAACAAAAAGATAGAAAACCAAGATAAATGCTGTCCCTTGGGACATTCCCAATTAAAGAGCCCCCTCGAAAACTACATGCTAACAAACAAATATTATTAAAATGCCTAAAATCCCCTCATGTGACCGCATCCCCACTAAGGCAACTACATTAAATTTGCATGACAAAAATGTCAATTTTATTTGTCACTAGGGGAAATTGCAAAGAGCATGGATTTTGGATTTTGTATATATAAAAACAAATTTAAAAAGACAAGGTTGAGTAGGTAACTAGGTAGAGTTATTAGAAGAAAACTAATTAAAAGAATGGAAAGTATTACTAATATAAAAAGAAAGTGTAACATTTTAAAAGATCAAAGACATTAGATTCCAAAGTCTATATCGATCATAGTATGCTTTCTCATCTTGAAGATGGTGCGAAACGTTAATGTTAAAAAAAACTAATCCAGTGTATTCCAGAAAAAAAAACATACTCCATGATCCATCATCAATGTTTCGGATCATACTCCATGATCCATCATCATTCATTCCTCTGTATGTGCTTATCATCCTGATGATAGATTATGAAGTATTATTTGAAACGTTGATGGTTAAATTTTCGCACATAGTTTATCCAAAAACTTAAACACAATAATTCAATATCAAAAATATAAAAATCATATCATTTCGACTCGAAACCTTAGTTAAGCAAAGCTAAGTCACATGGAAAGCTCGGAAGGAACATAAGTTTTAAGTGAAATAACAAAGGTTAAAAAACATAAATTTTTTAGTTCATGTTAGAAAATTTAAACTCCGGATTCCAAAACACAAAAAGCTAGAATCCAAAATTCGGATTCCAAATGCGACATAATCACTTGGTTAAAAGGCTGCAACCGAATTAGCAGTGATGGCGGATTCTAAACATCTATATAATATTGTTAATAGCGATATAACTTCGAAAGCGACTGCTGAGCGTCACATTTCCCCAGCTGGCGGCTTGACGGCAACGACGTACGTCGCAGGATGACCACCACTGCCGATCTGACACGTGTTGGAGCGCCGGCATTTCGCCGTACTGTAACACGCCGGGAAAAATTTCCGGCTTTTCTCTCACGTTACTTTCGAGTGCTTTGAGAGTCGAAACACGTCTCCTAGGGAAGTGTATTTTCTCTGTTATTTGCCGGTAAATTTTCACGTCAAGAGCGTGCTAATTAGTTGGAGGAGTTGATAATAACAGGTCGTTTGCGGAGAATTATTTCCCATGTCATGTGCTGTAGTTTAATTTGCTGACGGACGGCTGGCGGGGCGGCAGGAAAAACAACACTCAGTCTGATTTACGCAGTGTACTGTGAAAACAAGTGATCAACAAGAAACAAGACGAGCCATGGGGCTGGGCACTTGAAGCAGAAGCAGCGGGCGGGAGGATATACATTGTGTATATGGTCCTGTGTAGTGGCAGCAGTACAGTGTGTATATGTTCTTGCAGAGCAGCAGCACAGCCACAGTCACAGCCATGGATGATGGGAAATGGAGAACTGGGGTGTATATTTTAGTGTTGGTCATGGCCTTTCATCTTACAGTCTGCGTCTCTGACGAGGGTGAGTGACACTTAGTACCCATTCGTTTATATATCTTGAAGAAATAATTATGTTCTGGGTGTTGTAATATGAACGATAATTTTGATGTGCAGGGGCGACGCTTTTGGAAATAAAGAAATCGTTTAGAGACAAAGACAACGTTCTGTATGACTGGATTGACGCTAACTCTAACGATTACTGTTCGTGGAGGGGTATTACGTGTGATAATGTCACCTTTGATGTGGTTGCATTGTAAGTTGATTTCAAAAAACAAAAAATATCATCCAGCTTATTGTCTGCATAATGCTGTTGGAAATACTATCGCAGGAATTGTTTTGTTTAGTGAGGATAATTGAAAACAGTCCCTTTTCAATCTAACAGTGGATATTTATCGATGTATGCCTGTTATTAGCAGTATATTAAGCTTTCTTTTTAAAAGGCTGTCTTCAATAAATAATTCATGGTTACCATCTTGTGTAGGACATTAGAATCATCATTGATGAAAACTGGTTTTCAATAATCATTAGCGATTATTCCATGTGATTAGATGACTATGCTCATTATTAATGGGTTCTTATGGCCGTGTTCTCTGATTTGCAGGAATCTTTCTCATCTAAACCTTGGAGGAGAGATATCACCAGCGATTGGCGATCTTAAGAGTCTACAATCAATGTCTGTGAACACTTCTTAAATGGGTTTTATATGTCCTGTGAGAATATATAGTACTGCTAGGTGTTCGACTTTGGATTTTGTTTCTAAATGATTTTTCGAATGCCGTTGCTATTTAAACTTACTCAATAATACATGAACCAGACATAATAGATGGGAGTTATCTTCCGCTTTGTATATTCCTTGCCTCTCTAATGTGTATTTTGTTGATTGATTATGATGTGTATACAGTGATCTCAAGGGCAATGGTCTTTCCGGTCAGATTCCTGATGAGATGGGCGACTGCTCATCATTAAAGACATTGTGAGTCTCAAATTTTATCATTTTGTGCATTTGGCAACTAAGCAAGTTATATTTTGGAATTAACAATGGATGCCCTTAGCTTAAATCAATATGCTACCGTGTGCTACAGCCCATCCTCGCTTCCATGCCAGTATGTTATCACCTGCATATTGCACAGCCAAAGTTATAGATTTGAAACTGTTCCAAACTGATTTTGCAACTTCCTAGAGCCTGGGCGAGAGTTGGTATTCAGTTTTGAGTGCCCCATGGCAGTCCAGGCATTCTCATTCAAACTTTGAATGCATATTAAAATAAAATAAAATAAATTGTCTACCAACAAAGCAAGGAAAAATCTGCTACAGCCAATTCTACACTTAGATGCAGTGACGAGCCGCCAGCTGCGAGAAATAGTGATTCTGCATATCAAGGACCCTCAATTTATTTAACTAATCTTGATTTATGTGTATATAATCAGATCTCATCTACTAGGTTTAGGAGACGACTATGTTGTGAATTGCATCGTAACATATTTACAGACAGATCAAACTATGGCAAATATCAAAATGAACACCATCATTTTGTTCAACTTATGGCTTACCACATGACTTAGAATGTCTTGATATAATCAGATCTCATTTGCCAGGCTTTGGTGACCTCTATGTTTTGAATAGCATTCTATAATATTTATAAATAGATTATTCTGTGGCGAATATCAAAATGAATTTCATAATTTTGTTAGCCTTATGATGGGTATACTACATGACTATATTGTAAACGGGCTTTGAAGACATCCATGTTGTGAATAGTTTCGTTGACATGCTTACAAACAGATTAAACTGTGGCGAATATCAAAATGAAAACCATCATTTTGTTCATCTTATGAATTCATACCACGACTTAGAATATCTTGACTGGGTTTTGCTCAAATGGATGTGGATGCAGGGATGTTTCTTTCAATGGATTAGATGGGGATATACCCTTCTCTATATCAAAGTTGAAACAGCTAGAAAATTTGTACGTCTTCGTACTCCCTAAATTTCTTGTCTTTAGGCAATACAATTGTTTTCAGAGATTTGTATATTTTCTAAAGTTATAACAAGCCTAACTAGAATACTTGTCTGTATGTCACTTCATTGTTTTTGTGATTTGTATATATTCAAAAGTTATTAAACAAACCTAATAACAGATTGGTTGGCTTTACAGGATAGTAAAGAATAATCAGTTGATGGGACCTATACCTTCAACGCTGTCACAGATTCCAAACCTAAAGATTTTGTAAGTTGGAAACTGGAATATCGTTATACTGTCACTATGATTTTACTGGCTTCTATCAGCTATCTATTTCAGAAGCTGTGTAAAATGGATGGTTACTTTGATCTTGGCTTTGATTCTAAAAATGCTATATATTCTTGTTTCAGGGATTTGGCTCAGAATCGATTGAGTGGAGACATCCCCAGGCTCATCTATTGGAATGAGGTTCTGCAATATCTGTAAGATTGTGGATCCTTTCTGAATGTGATTCAATTTAATTTTCCAATCTTACTAAATGATGAACGACATTGGGTTTTCTTCTGCTACTTTGGTGTCTTATGTGAGAACTAATTTGGGGTCTTCTCTGGAATCTGATTCAGGGGGTTGCGCAACAACTTATTGGTTGGAACCCTCTCCCCTGACATCTGTCAGTTGACTGGATTGTGGTACTTGTAAGTGGCAAATATTTTTCCGGCCTTATGGAAAATCAACGTTCTTAGTTTTTATTAAGGCATCTTTGTTTGCATTGCATCATCAACATTTTTTCTGCCTAAATTTTTTTTCTTCACTGTGATGCAGTGATGTCAGGAGCAACAATTTGACAGGCATAATTCCTCCTAATATAGGGAATTGTACGAGTTTTGAGATTCTGTAAGCATTCTATATATATCCCCTAGATTGTAGAAAGCACTAGTTGTTTAGCTTATGTATTTCCTTTAAAAATGTTTTGATTGCTTAAAAATTTGTTGTCTACATGGGCATTTGAATTTTCATCAGGGATCTATCATACAACCAACTTACTGGTGAGATCCCATTCAACATTGGATTTTTGCAAGTTGCTACGCTGTAAGTATAAGAACATCTGCCAATAAAATGCTTTTGCAGGTTCATACTGCTATGAACTTTATATTACTTTATTAATCAGTAGTAGAAAGTAGAAACTTCCTATTAAGATAATCAGGAATGAAACAATTTGGGTTGTAAGTGTTGGTGACCATTAAGATGGCACCTATGATTAATAGATCCATTAATTCTTTAACTTAATCTTTACAATATGCATTCTATGGTCATAATAGTAAAATTTTTGAGCAAATCTTCTAGGTCGCTACAAGGAAACAAGCTGACAGGGAGGATTCCAGAAGTCCTTGGTCTCATGCAGGCTCTTGCTGTTCTGTAAGTGTTATGTTCAACTATTATTGATGTGAGAACTTCCATCCAATTTAATAAGAATTCATAAGTAACACATTGAGTCTATAGGTATTACATTGTGAACTGCTGTTAGTAAAGTTGTAGAGTGTTTTGGAGATTTGGAGTGTTTTCTTTAGAGTAGATTAATTTGAATTCCGTTAGTCTTTAATTCAAAATTTAATGATCATGATTTTTATTATACAAATCTGTCTTTTTCAAGTTAAATTATTTAGTTAATTTGTTGCAGGGATTTGAGCGATAATCATCTTACCGGACCAATTCCTCCCATCCTGGGAAACCTGACCTACACAGGAAAGCTGTAAGTTGCTTCTTTTTCACTAAACCAATATTGTTCAATTTTAGGTCAGAGTTAAATGGTCAAGCAATTGATGTTCTCTGGCCATCTTTGCTCTTTCCAGGTATCTGCACAGTAACAATCTTACAGGACCTATTCCACCGGAGTTGGGGAACATGACAAAACTAAGTTACCTGTAGGGGTTCTTTTGCCTGAATTTTTGTGTAGTTTTTACTGCAATGAAATTGCATGATACCAGACTTCCATTTTGTAGTTATCAGTTCAAGTTGTATGAATGTGCAGGCAACTAAATGATAATCGTCTGACAGGCCAGATTCCCCCTGAGCTGGGGAAATTGGAAGAGTTGTTTGAATTGTGAGTTGTCAATCTGTTTGTTCTAGAATTTTCCTTCAGAAAAAGAATCTAGAATGTTACAAAGCTGAGTATGCATAAAAAGCACAATGCATTAAAATCTTGTTGCCTCTCTAAGAAAGTATTTAACTAATGTCTTGTTTTTTTCTCATATCCAGAAATTTGGCTGGGAATCAACTTGAAGGTCCTATTCCGGAGAATATTAGTTCATGTGTTGCTCTTAATTATTTGTAAGTTGCATAGTGTGAAGTAATTTTTTAATGAAAAAGCTGTTCTCTTAAGTTTTCTAAGTTTGTGTGCCAATTGCTTGTGGTTCATAGCAATGTGCATGGCAATCGCTTGACTGGAAAAATGCCCCTAAAATTTGAGAAGCTTGGAAGCCTAACTTATTTGTAAGTTCTATTAGACCATGCTTGTGTTGATGATCTAACATGTATTTGATAAACAATGGAAGAGTTCTGTCAAGAACAACATGCATGCATCTATAACTTAAATGTAGTCTATCAAATTTAATGTCAAGTCAAATTCTTATGGTTTTAACAGGAATCTGTCCTCGAACAATATGAAGGGTGCAATTCCAATAGAGCTGGGACATATTGTAAATCTAGATACACTGTGAGTTTTGAAAATTCTGTGGTTTGATAGTTTTCCAAGAGGCTTTTCAGAATTGTGTTTTGAGAGAAATTTTTCGTCTAAATATACGTGAAAGAAGTACATATTTTGTTGGTATCTTACGTGGCATTAATTGCCAGGGATCTCTCTGATAATGAGCTTTCTGGATCAATTCCTGGATCTGTTGGGACGCTTGAACATCTTCTAAAATTGTAAGTACTTCATACAAAGATTTTCTAGACCTTTAGTCATAAAGTTTGAGTTTTTATGGGTTAATATTACATCGTTTTTTCTAAAATTGTAAGTACTTCCATGCAAGGATTTTGTAGACCATTAGCCATGAAGTAGAGTCTTTATGGGTTATTATTACATGGGTTTTTCTAAAATTGTAAGGATTTTCTAGACCATTAGCCATGAAGTTCAAGGATTTTCTAGACCTTTAAGCATGAAGTTGAGTCCTTATGGGTTATTATTACATGGTTTTGATGATGGCTCATTGCATTATCAATTCAAGGAACTTGAGTGAAAATAAGTTGAATGGGTTTCTTCCAGAAGAGTTTGGGAACCTACGGAGTATAGTGGAAATGTAAGTTAATTATACCGGAGTGTGATTATATCTCATAATGTCATTCTTTCTGGATCTATATGTTGTGCATTTTTCATTTTCACTCAAGGAGTAACGTAGTGTGTTATCTTTCAATGTAGTGACCTCTCTGGCAATCAATTAACTGGTCCTATTCCTCAAGAGCTTGGGCAGTTACAGAACTTGGTTTCATTGTATGTTCTTCAGAGCAAAACCTTGAATATGATTTTTTGGGAGGCTTGTGCTGATATTGAGATAATATTGGAGATGGGTTTTGTGCAGGATATTGAAAAACAATAGTTTATCAGGAGAAGTGCCACTGCAGTTGACTAACTGTTTCAGCCTTGCTATATTGTGAGCGAACATACCTTCTTTATCAGTTTTTCTGTGAGGTTATGAAAAAGAGAATTTGTTAAATTTTAATCTCTTTCCTAATGGTCGATGATAATAAATGGTCTTGTTCTTTTACAGAAACCTCTCCTACAACAATTTGTCAGGTGACATTCCTGTTATAAAAAACTTCTCAAGGTTCCCTCCTGACAGGTCAAGATATGACTGAAACTCATCTTTGTGGACCGGTTGTTTGTTATTTATTATTATTGACGTGTTTCTACATTTGAACTGATGTTTGCAATTATTACCTCAGCTTTCTAGGAAATCCGGGCCTTTGTGGTGACTGGATTGGATCATATTGTGGGATTTACTCCGGGTCATCGAAAGGTAAAACTATGATCGTCCTTAATTCTTGTTCTAGGGACTTACTCTATCTAACCATTTCACAAATTGTCACTGAATTGTGGACTGTGACAATCAACAGATTCCATATCAAAACCGGCAATTATTTGTATCTGTTTGGGATCAGTAGTACTACTGTGCATGATTATTTTATTACTGTACCGCACAAATCAGCCAAAGCCATTCACAAAAGGGTCTGCAAACAAAACGGATCAAGGTGATGTGATTGACATTGCTAGAATTGGTTTCTTATCTCATAGATTACCAGACAACAAAGCATAAGGCAATTACTTATTTAAAATTATCCTTATTGACACATCTGTTTTTTGTGAATAGGTTCTCCAAGATTAGTCATACTGCATATGGACATGGCCCTTCACATGTATGACGACATAATGAGAATTACTGAAAATCTAAATGAGAAATATATAATTGGCTATGGTGCTACAAGTACTGTTTATAAATGTGTTTTAAAGAATTGTAAGCCAATTGCGATAAAGAGACTGTACAGTCACTACCCACAAAGCTTGCGAGAGTTTGAAACTGAGCTGGAAACAGTTGGAAGCATCAAGCATCGGAATCTTGTGAGTTTGCATGGATATTCACTTTCTCCACATGGGAATCTGCTATTTTATGACTACATGGTAAATGGAAGTCTCTGGGACATCCTACATGGTGAGCAAATGATGTTATGCAGAAACATGATAGATTTATGAAATATGAGAGTCCAATCAATATTTCTACTTTCTGATCAAAATAGATTGAGGAGAACATAACAAGCATTTTAAATTTTTGTGTAGGAACATCAAAGAAGATTAAATTAGACTGGGATACTCGTCTAAAGATAGCCTATGGTGCTGCAGAAGGATTAGCATATCTTCATCATGACTGTAACCCACGCATTGTTCACAGGGATGTAAAGACATCTAACATTCTTTTAGATGACAACTTCGAAGCACATTTGTCAGACTTTGGCATTGCCAAGTGCATTTCCTCAGCCAAAACTCACACCTCCACCTATGTCATGGGTACTATTGGTTACATTGACCCTGAATATGCGAGAACCTCGAGGCTTAATGAGAAATCTGATGTCTACAGCTATGGCATTGTTCTTCTGGAGTTGCTGACAGGCAGGAAAGCTGTGGACAATGATTCAAATTTGCTTCAGTTGGTAAGATTCATGTCTGTTGGTTTTTCTTTGGAGCTCTTTGTCCAATGTTAACGAGTAATCTTAAAGTTTATTGTCTGGAATTGTCTGACATTGGCATGTGAATACAGATTCTATCTAAAGCAGACAACAACACGGTCATGGAAACTGTTGATACGGAAGTGGCAGCAACATGTAAGGATCTTGGGATTGTGAGAAAAGTTTTTCAATTGGCCTTGCTATGCACTAAGAAAAGGCCCTCTGATCGACCTACCATGCATGAAGTTGCTAGAGTTCTTAAGTCAATGTTGCCAGTGACAGCTCCTAAGCAGGTTCCTAGCGTTCGAATTAACCAACCCACCCCTAGTAACAACTACAAGAGGTACTTGGATGAATATGCTGATGGCAAGCACAGGGACGTATCAGGCAGCACAAGCAGCACTTCTGATGGTCATCTATTTGTGAGATTTGGTGAGGTAATCTCACAAAACACAGTTTAACTGGAGTGAGATGGGATGGTTGGGGTCTTGTAAAAAATATACAACCCCAGCTGTCACACTCTATCTCGGAGAGGCCTGCATTTGCTCTATGGACGGAGCCAATTTTCAAGCAAACAGCGAGTTCCTCTATTGAAAGCTCAGCTTTTTTGCGTAGTAATCCAGGCTGATGGGAACCTTTTTGAACAGATGAAAATGCCGAATTTTGTTTTCAAGGGGTAAATTAGCATTCTGGGCATTTTGCATTTTTTATACTGCCCAACAAGATGAATCAATCAACGACTGCTATTTTCATTAGTAACTGATCATAAACTCTTATGCTGATGCTGGAAGTGTAGATTCTAGAAGGTTCCAAAAAAATAGTTTTGGATCAAATGATGGCAGAGGCAGCAATGTGTTTATATAATTTTTGTTAAACATTAGATGAGACCATCTTCTGTAAGTTGAGACCAAGATCCTTACTAAATGAAAGTTAATTGTAGATATAATTATATAGATATATTTGACAATAAAATATGTTTTTCCGTTAATATTATTTTAAACAGCTTAAGTTATATTAACATGGAGACATTACTGTATCATTCTTGATAAATGATATCATTAATCTAGTGGTAAGCTCACGAGGATTAATTTTTTATTTGAATTTGTATTGTAGTTGATGTTCTAATAATCATCTATTGATATATCTATGTTAATTAAAAGTCAACTATTTTTTTTTAAATGTACCAATAGTTGTCTACTTGTGTATCCAGTAGTTAAAAAAAAAGTACTTAATTGGAGTAGTGCAACTTCATTGGTATCAATAATGCAGGATTATTGGGGCATTTGTGCATATGTACTATATCAGTTGTGCAAATTTTGTGGTGGTTATAGCAAACAGTTGTTGGGACAATAGAGAATATGTATTGGATGCCTACTTTGAAATAACTGCATATTGACCTTTGCCTGCATAATGAATCCTCTCATATTTGTCATAACCATTTGGAAGCAGAAACATTAGCTAAAATTAGGGTTGATGGCTACTGGAACCTCTCACCTAGGCTTTTGTGAATTCAACAAATGCACAATTGGGGATTTTGAAGTTCGCACGGACACTCTTGTATGAAAAGAGAATGGAATACACTCTTTTGTATGAAAAGAATAGAAGAGAAGAATTTTAGCCTCTACGAAGCCAAAGATGTTTTAGACTGGAAAAGTTAAATCAAATACTATTTTCTTCTTTTTTTAACAGTAGTCTGTTTGTCTAATAGCATTTATCTCTTCGTAATAAACAACAAAAGGCTGCTCGGTTTTCTTACAGTGCTTGTCGATTTTTTTATAGTGTTTGCCCTAATAATGAAAAATCCTTAAAAACGTAAGACATTTAGCATATTCTGAAAGTCGATCTAAATTGGGAGGAATTGATAGGAAGATTAAAATCCGATTTTCATACAGTGCTTGTCGTTTTTTTATAGTGCTTGCCCTAATAATGAAAAATCCTTAAAACGTAAAAGACATTTAGCATATTCTGAAAGTTGGGTCTAAATTGGGAGGAATTGATAGGAAGATTAAAATCGGAATTGAAATGTATAGGATGGATGGAGTTAACTTGGTTGCAAGGGCATGTACGGTAGAGGAAATTTAATAAAAAGCAAACCGGAAGAGACTGGCAAGGGTCATGTTTAAATGTACAACCTGATTGATTTCGATTTCGAACGATATCTGGAATCCCCTCTCGATATCATCGCAGCGCGAGGGAACCCGTGACACAATTTATGTATATTTGTTTATTACACTTAAAGCAGTTAGTACGAAAAAATTGTTCCAGTTAATTGAATGTGAGATGTAACGTGATATTGAATGATTGTACCTGCTCTGTTTTCCAGCGATGTTAATGGTCCTTCGCCGAAGTGGCTTAAATAATTGGCACGAGACTTCACTTTTTTGTTACTTTGTTTTTTTCGGTGGTTATAATAACATGTCGTAGTGAAGTGGGACGGAGCCCCTGCGTTGTGCAGTCACTTGGACTACTGCTACCTGTACAGCAAGGCAAAACCCTGTTACATGTACTTTAAACCACTAGTGTACTCCTGCAGCTCTGAATTTTCTGTTCCATCACAAGGATCAATCATGTCACACTTTTTAAGTCAGGTAAGGACAATTAATGGATTATCTTCTCGAGGAATGAATTACTGTCCATAGATAGGAAGGGCCCAAAAGCGTGAAATCATAAACAGTTTCAAAATTAAGCCAAGCATTTGACAGAATTCAGTCTGGATATGGAATCGAACTGTTTTTCAATTGTTCTATTGCGAATTTGGATCTTATAATTCAATTTCATTTTGAATTGGGCCGATGTGACTAGTGTGATTAGACGCATTTCCTGAATAATCTCTGCAATATACTTGACAAAAACATTGGTCCCTCCGACGTGACTAGTTAGCGTTGGGCAACTGGGCCATAACACTTTTGGATCCTCAAAAGCTTCAGTGAGGTGGTGGAGGAGATAAGAGGGAGAAAGCAAGTAGGCAAATGTATTTCTAGGTAGTTGTAGTGTCCCTGTCTTACAACTAGGCTGAGCAGAGCTAGGGCCACTGTATTAATATAAGTTATGTTCTCAATGAAATAAAGTGGTGCAGTGGGTTTCACCTGTGCCGCCAGTTGCAGGTTTTTCTGCATACACTTTTAAATTTTGTACAATCAGATTTTCTTCTACGGAAGCTGTTCTCTTGTCCATTAATTATGCAGTATGACTCGACATCGTTCTTGTGGGGTTATGATAAGACTGTTAAGACACCAATGGAAGGACAAGAAATAATGCTTATGTTTTACCGTAATGGTGAAAATTGTATACTTTTGTTTTTATCTTGATGTAATCATAAATATATGAGAAGTGTGATTTTGTTGAATATATTTATTGGTCTTGATTTTTGATTGATTGATTTCATGATGAATTTATGATTTAAAAGTTAAAATTGGGATCAATCTTTCTAATTGATCATTATATGCCAACTTAAGTATGAAATATTTTACATCGAGATCTAGTCTCCCCTCTGTCTCCGTGGTACTGAAGGGCATGTTGTGCCATCATCATTGGTCACGTGGAAAAAGTTTACTAGGGGCACTATAGTTAATAAGGGGCTACTTGATTCTTGTAATCAAATAATTTTTTTTTGGTGTTATCTAGAACATTGACAATCAAAGAGCACCTAGCATTAAAATCAAAGCATCTAGACTACATTATTCACATGCATTATCAAAGAGGCATTTGTGCATGACTACTTGTATTGGATCTTTGTTCTTAATTGTTAAATTGGTTCAACTAGGGGCTTGACCAAAGAAGAATCAATTCTAATTTGGTAAGCTTACAAATGGTGTTCTTGTACACAACCCCTCTAGATGCAAAACCAAACAAACAAGATCCAAGTGATAGAAAGCAACACAACTTAGATCCATGTGCCTAGTTTAGATTAGTAGTTGTGCATGATGGCTCTACACTCATAGAAGTGACTAAGAATGATAGTCACTAAATTTATAGATTATGAAACATTTATTTGATTGCCCTTGATTTTTCCTACCCTAGATGAATAAAGTGCCTACACCTTACACTTCACTTTTCATTGATTAGATTCCAACTAAGTATCATTTATTGGTTGATTTAAATTTTACAATTATTTTATTGCATTATTCTAAAATAGTTTCACCATAAATGCCCAAATTTGTATAGGTCTACATGACAAGTCTAGTGATGACCAAAGTTACAATGAATAAGTCTATAAAGCATAAAACTTTAAAAAATGTGTTTGATTGATGTCTCCAATGCAATACCAAATGTGTCAACCTCCTAAGACTTATTGTATGTTGACCTCCCAAGAATCCCCATGTGTCACCTATGTAGTGTCTACTTGTTTGTTTTCCTTGGTAAATTTTTTTTTGCTTCTAGTTACAAGTTCACCACTTACTTTAGTGACAAATATGTGTTCACTATAACAAACTATTTCCTTGTCGAAGCGACAAACTTGTCTAAATCATTAAAACTCATTTTTCTTATCTATGGGCATCATTTAATCAAAAAATGCGAGTTTCCCAAATCCATCAATTTGTTTTTGATTCCAAAAAGTTGAGGTTTCTATAAATAGGCTTACTTTTTATGATTCACATATCTGAATTTTGAAGCAACCATTCTTGCAAGCCCATTATGAAAGCTTCATTATTTTGAGACCAACTATTCATGCAACTTTTGTTCAACTTGTATCTAGTCATTAACTTATCATAATTCTACCTTGTGCATCCCTTGTTCAGTGTGTGAACTCTTGCCTATCTCTCTTTGGAGACTTTCCATCGGTTGTAGAGCATAAGAGAAGGAAGTTAGATCTTGGAAGTTGAGAAGATTATTGCCAATAAAACTAGCTTTACTCTACATCTAAAGCAACTCTAGCTCTTAAGTGTAGAAATTATTTAAGTTTCTTATATTAAATTTATATTTAGTAATTTAGAATTGCTTTCAAAAGATTGTCTTCTTAGGAATAGATTTAATTTATTAGTTTATAAATTTATAGAGTAAGAAGGTTCACTTATATGTGCTTTATTTTTGCAATTACATGAATTTTTTTTTATTCATTTATTTTCTATTTGTTTTATCAGAATAAATTTAAAACAGATAAGAGGAATCATAAAACATAAGAAACAAAGTTTTTACAAAATTATCTTCTTAAAGTGCCTTTTTTGAGAATCCTCTTAGAAATTAGAGGTAATCTCTAAGGAGGCATCAAGTATTTCTCAATGGATTTAACTATCTTTATACCCATCAACAATCCTCACTTATTAATTAAACTAGAGAAAGTTTCATAGCTTCCATTAAAATCTTATGATTCATGAAAACAGTTTAATTATGATAAGAAATATTGTCTATATGTTTCTATAAGATTGCATTGAAAAGATTATTTGTTTGTTTACTATTTATGGATGATGAAATTTTACTGCTTCTATTGAAATAAAAGAAACAAATTAATGCTTTTGTTAATTCAATGTTTCTATTGCTTCTATTTATTAAAAATAAAATAAAATAAAAAAGCTTTGCTTTCTTGCAAGTAATTAGTTGCATTGTTTTAGTTACTAATATTTAGACATTTAATTATATTAAATAATTTAGAGAAATAATTAATTTGATATAGTTATTTAACTGATTATTATTACTTTAATTTATATATTCAAGAAAAAAACCCAAATAAATTTGTTTAATTGGATTCAATATTTTACTTAGATTATTTTAGTTAAATAAAGAATAAAACACAAATATTCAAACAAATACAAACCAACCTTTTAAATCATTCAAACAAAGAAATTACAAAATATTAACCAAGCCACTTTGTCAAACATCTAGTGGACCATGTCCAATATGATCTCACATGTGCCCTGATTGCTACTTGTTTTGCTAAGAGATCTTGGGAAAGGCTTTACCTATTCCACATGATCATCTCTTGCAACAGATGGTCATTCTAGAGAACAATCATCCACTTGCTATCATTGCTTTTGAACAAATTTTGAGCACTCTATGGCCTAACCAAATAATGCCTTTACCATCAACTCACTAATCATTGCCTTTTATTACCTCAAGAAGAAATGATCCAAGCAAACATCTAAGTTCACCCCTCCACTAGAACAAATTTTGCCACATCCTCAATAGTAAACATCACATCATTTGAGTAATTTGAATATGTTCATGTGTATCCATTAACAAATCTTTTTGATAAGTCTTTCACTCTTCCCCTTTGAACCTCACCTTTTTCTCCACCTTCCTCTATAGGTCTATTTATTGTGTGGTACTTATAATATCCCTATGAATATGTTAGCCTATAAGATACCCCAAGGGTATATTTCTATCTTTCTTAGGCACCCAAAACCCCCCACCATTAGAAATTGGGAATCAAATTTATATGGCCCCAACCAAGACCACAGAGACAACCCAATCATGACCACATTTGAGAACTCCATGTAGCTAGCTAGAACTCAATAGGTCCAAACCTTTGCAATTTTTTTGAACCTTATACCACTTTAAAACTCTAATCACCATCTAATGGCCTCTTAAGAGATTAATTGTCAAGGCATATGATTAATTCCTTATAAAAATAGAGCTATCTTTCTTGAACAATAAGTGGATCAACTAGAACATAGCCTAGCTCAAAGTCATAATTCCACCATCACTACATTCCATAATTCCTTAACAACCTCATTCTAAGGTGACACTTGAGCATGAAATAAGGGTATCAACATTTGTAGTTTGATTGGAACATCAAGAAATAAACAAAACCATCCACAAGGTGTTAACCTTTCAAAAAATAGTTAGACTAAACCTCTGAATGTACAACTTCAAGACATAGGTTTCTTTTATCAATCTCAAGTAAACACGTTTTAGAGGTTGAGTTGACGAGAAAAGTTCTCATGCTATATCTCCATGTATGGGTATATGATAACCACATAAAGAATTCATGGTTGATATTATGGCTACTATAAATGTGGTGTATGCCCAAAGAAAAAGCCAAAGAACAAGAGATATCTAGACCATAAAGGGGATGGAATTCAAAAAACATCTCTAGTGTCTTAACCAAGACCACAATGAAGATAGCCTAGCTATTAGAGAGGAATGAGTTGTTCATGTTCCCTTTGACACTATTCCCTTGGGATGCATTCTCCGTCGAGATTAACATCAACCCCATTAATGAAATAAATGACATATGCATGAGCAATATTTGGTTTGATTATCTTGTAGAGTTGAGATTGGACTTCTTCAGATATTGTTTATGGTGTACATTATTTTAAACCACATGTATTTTTATGTTGATATCATATATGTGGGATGGATTTTTGACCCCTTGTATATCTTGGTTATCAAATGATGTTATCTTTATTGTTTAGAACTAGACATGTACTTGTGAGACTTTCATATTATTGTAATGTTTTTTTAGATCGCAGGAATTGGTTGGGTATCTGTCCCCCTATAAACTGCAGTGTGCCTAGTAAACTTTTTCCACGTGACTGGTGGTGCTGACATGACACATCCTCTGGTACCACGGGTTTGGGGGTTGACTAGACCTCGTGACCTCTTGCCTGCAATAGGATGCTTTAGCCAATCAAGCTAGGCCCCTCGCTCCCATATTATTATAATGTTATTATTGGTGTACTTCCTTATTTTATTACTCGAATAGGAGTTATATATTGTGAAATTTTTTATTGGATATCACTTGCATGCTTTAAATATCATTATAATTTTGTGATTGGAAGTTAATTGAAGTTGTTAAAGCTTATCTTGTTCTACGTTGTTAGCATTGAGATGCTTATCTTGGTTAATTCTTAAGAAATTTTATGGCTACATTTTTTAGGTTGTTACAAATATGTGAGTAAAATTATATGCAAGGGGAAATAAGGTGCTCCTAATTTTTCTCCCAATTAGAGTCATAAAAAAGTTATAAAATGCATGGTATAGATAATAAAAATGTAAGAATAGGTAAATTTAAGATAACATAATGATAAGCATTGACAAAGTGTAATCGTAAGATAAGATCATGCGAGTAAATAAACATGAAATCAAGGATGATAATCATAAGATATAAGTATTATAAGTATATAAATAATCATAGGAAATACATGCGAGTATAAAATCATCAAGGTAAAGCAAGACAAGTGACATAAATGAGATTTCCCAAATGGGTAAACATGACACAATATCAATTCAATATGAAACAAGACATAATATAGAAAGTGAAATGATAATGAAATAACAATGAAACTCATCATAAACAAATTTATTAAAAAAAATTCTAAAGTAAATGATAAAATAACACAATATAATATATGATGGAGGAGCATGTCAAATGTGGCATGGTAAAAAAACTAAAAATATAATGATGATAGTGGTTGACAATCACTCTATACATGCATCACACAAAATCTAGTGTAATGTGAAAAAATTACATACCTTGTTATTTTGACACTACAAATTATACCTATTTTAGGATTCATTCCCATAGCTTTATTTTAGGACTTATTTTAGCTCATCCTTATCCTTTTATCCAATTCATATGTCAAGTGTTACACTATTTTTTTTCTTATGTTTTATGTTATGTATTTTAATATTTTTATGCTTATTTTGTTTAATGTATCCATTTTATGATGTTTTGAATATTGTTCTTCTTGGATGATAACATAATCATGTGAACATTTGTATGATCATATAGATGTCTAAGTGGCCTTGGTTTTGTCTTCTAACAATATAGTCATATGGGCTATTTCTAATAGTTTAAATAGAGGTGTTCTCGATTCTTCTTAAATATAACTTCCATTAGCCCAGGTCCTACTAGGTTCCTAACAATCTTCTTTTGATTCCTTTACCAAAACCATAAGAAATGAGGATTTAATATTGAAGTGGTTTTGAGTTGTAATCTCCATGTCTAGTTCTTGGTAAGAAATATAGATATTCAATCATTATACAACATCCTGTAGTCTCCTTACAATCTTCTTTCTATGGTGTGATCGTTTTATTACTTGCTACTTCAAGCTCCCTTGAGTCTTTTGTTGTCTACAACCACAAGGTTCCTTGAACTTGCTACTATTTGAGGAATCACCATTATTGATTGGTTATCTTTATGGAGAGCTAGAATATAAGTCTTAATCGGTAGAGACAACTTCTCTTCATTAGTTTTTGAAGACTTAGTGTCAATGTGCTTCATAAACTAAGTGGCATTGCCTTTCTTTATTATAAGGCTTTCTATTTATTTCTATACTTTAAGTATTTGAGCACTCTCGTGGGATTTATTTTTGTAAAATTTATACAAATCCTCTATTCTCCATTCATTGCAATTTTTAAATTTTTCTTTTAAATATTTGAGCTATTCATCTCGGCTTTATTTCCATACATAGTAGGACAATAATATCTCTATAGAATTGATTTATTATTCACATATATTTATATCGTTGTTCTTAGTTTTAGGTACACTTAGAATCAAGAGCACATACATTCCAACTCTATTTTCTATATTATTTCTTGAGGATTTTTAAATAACAAGATATGGATTTGATCACTTTGGAAAATTCATATGCAATCATTGTTGAAAATGAAGGTAATATTGTAACTTAAAACTTGTACAACTATGAGACTGTAGATTTAATTAAGTGTTCTTTGTTAACAATTCTTTGTATATGATTAATCTATTTAGATCAATTTTACCAATTGTAAAAAGAGACAAAAGATTGTAGAAGAATGTGACAAGAAGATAGAAGTGACACAACATATACGTGGAGAAACCCTTTCGGGAAAAAACTCCACCAGAATCCATAGTGCTTGTATTATTTAACCTTAGAATAAGATTACAATAATACTATATCAATCCTTGATTGATATGCTTCCTTTGCCTTCAACAATCCTTCTTCACAACCTGCACAAAACTCTCATGAAACTCTCTTCAACTTGCTGCAATTAATAGACAATTAATGAGCATATAAACTCATAAGAGTTGTCAAATACAAGAGCATAAAGCTCCTCTAAAAAATCTACGCCTAGATTGTGCAAGTAGAGTTCCACCTTGTAATCTGTGATCAAACCAAAGTCTTCCTCAATTTAGGTGCCCCAAACTGAACACTTAACTAAACTATGGTCAAGAAAATATCTTGCAAGCATCACCTCAAAGTTGGCGCCCAAGAATGGGCCCACTTAACTGAGCCTTGTAAATATCTTCTCATGCAAAAGGTGTTAACTCAAAGATGCCAACTTGGGTGCCCAAGGTGGGTCCAAGTCAATCTTAGTTAACTGAAACATATCTCTCCACCAATTCATGCAAACATTATGCATGATTGATCATCCCCACTTAACTAAATGTATCCACCTGTTATTTGTCATGCAACTGAAGTCATTAGTCATGCAACTCAAGTCAACTAGCATTCAACTCAAACTAACTACATGCAACTTCAAAGATAACTAAACCATAATTGAACTGAACTGATATGATCTAAACTGAATTGAATTGAAATAAACTAAACTCATGTAAATATCAATCCCTAATTTGTAGGAACAAAACATGCATTATTGAAGTGTTATCAATCCTCCAGATAGTTAACTTAAGTAAGGTGGGTTCCACCTTCCATGTGGGCACCCCATGTGCTCCTATTTTGTAGGAGCTCTTCTTGGGCATCCCCACATGTTCCTATCATTTAGGAATAATTACAAATGTCAATTTACATGTTCATTTCATTCAAATTTAATCTCTTTCTAATCCTAGTGTTGGGGAACACTTTCCAAGGACTTAGGAGATAAATGAAATATGTTTAGGATTGCAATTAAATGACATCCTATTGCCAACAATCACCCCCTTTCTCTTTGTCCTAGAGACATGTAATTTTATAAGTTTCTTTTGTGGGTACAACTCTTCATTCCATGGTTTTGTATCTTTCACTCTCCTTTGTAATTTCATTTAGTTTTATTTAGATTAATATTATTTTAGTAATATTATATTATCTTCCATAATACACTTGTTATTTGTATTGTGTTTGCAAGGTCTTTGTTTTTGTAGGTTTCATGGGTTTAATTTTTTATTTTTCATTGGAGATACCACGATTGTGTAAATGACAATGCAACCACATTTTACTGTATGTTCTATGATTTTGTTTTATTCTAGTTTTCTTCATATGTAACTAATAATTTTGTGTTTTTTATGTATTTATTTTGTATTATTCATTTAATAATTTGTATACAATTAATTTATCAAGCTTTTTTTTTTGTTCCTTTGATCCTTCCTTTTCTTACAAACATTAAATACAATTTTTTTTGTATTGGTGTAAATAAATTCTTTCTCATCTTTATTAAACCAAAATCTAAGCGTACTGGTTAGATTAATTTAAGTTTTTGTGTTTTGTTAGCTTAATTAGTGTGTTGAAATGAAGTGTAGTTTTATTTATATTATGAGTGAACCTAATGTGAACCCATTCACTCTTTCTTTGTTTTCTTAAGATTTTATTTCATTTTTATTTATTTTATGAGTGTTACTGTACACATATATGATCTTCAATGATTATTTGTTATAGTTCTTGTCTAAATCTTGATATGGCCTCTTTTTCCAATATCACTTTGTTATCAATTTTTCTAAATAGCATGCATAATCTTCTCCATCTACCAAATACTCTTGAGGAGTTACCTCCCATTAGGGAAGAGGAGTTTGCTCATGATGGTTTGTTATATTTAGTTTCTCATGAAAGTGGAGAATGCATATATAAAAATCTAGCCTTCTTATAGACCCATATTATTGGTAACAATTTTATTCTTATTGAGACTAATCCCATTATTGATGTTATGCAAGCTTTCTAATTAACAATCCCATGGGACTTAAATTTTCACAAGCTATTGGGAATATTTTTCAACAGCATACCTCTATTATATAGGAATTCCTTCATGTTTATGGGGATTATTATTCTCATTTATTGTATACCCTACTCCACATACACATATTCATAATCCTATGATAGTTGATACATATTCCATTCCACTTCCTAGCATAATAACCTATCCTTCTTATACTTCCCTTAGGTTTTCTACTGATCCATTTTCTACTTCTAGTTATATTGCACCTTCTGAATCTCTCTCTTCTACTTATTAGGTTGGGCTAGTTGTTTCTTCTCAACCTTTATTTTCAACATGCTCATTCACATTATTTTACTAGTATAAATACTACTAGCATGAACCATTCTATATTCCATATTGATACCATTATAAACCAATTAATATAAAAGGTGGGTTAATTCCAAAGTAATTAGCTAGACATTTCCTACTTAGTTAATGGGTACTATCACATTTACTAGAATATGTTATCATTGGAAATCATTGCTCACCCTTTTCCAACATAATTTGTTATTGTTGAACACCTAAAATACTAAGAGGGGGGTGGGGGTGAATCAATATTCACTGACTCATTAATTTTTTCAATTCAATCATTCATTCAAAGCATCATATTTAACTTGCAGTAAATGAAAGGAACATATAAAGCATGCATAACGTCAGTGGACACAAGAACACAAGATTTTACGTGGAAAACCCAACAAGAGAAAACCACGGTGAGGATTAGCTCACAATATATTATAACTGGTTACAATGTTTGATACAAAAAGGTGGGCTCACTGTAAACAAAAGAGAGAATGGCTCACTATCGGTGGCTCACTGCCAGAGGGCTCAATGCCTAGAGTAGAAAGAGATAGAAGAAAGGGTGGCTCACTACCAATGATGATTTTCTAACAATGCATTTGACATATGTTGAAGATACAATTCCATTGAAGCTTAGAAAACTGACTTAGCACATTTCATACTTCACCACAACTATGATTCACACTTCTCTTTGCATCAAAACTCACACACACACTCTGAACACTTTATACACTACACTCACACAATGAATCAACCTTATATATATACCACAATTATCTAAAACATCAATTAGGTCGGCCTAATTAGATGTAATGTGCACTAGATAACCTGTCGGCCTAAAATACCAACACACACACCTTGCAGAAGGAACCAAAGCGTATACACCACCAAACTAGGTCAACATGACCCATAATCACTCTTATGATTCTGCTCCATACACTATTCTGCTCCATACACTATTCAACTCCGCATGACCCCAAAACTTTAGGTTGGCATCATTGGCGAAGTAACAACATAATGAACCAACTGTTCATTGACAACTCATCATGCAGACCACAAAAACACTTGTCGCTTGGAATTTACACACTAATGACATCTGTAAGCACTACTATAAATCCACATATCAAAATATTCATTCGTAGTGGAGTGCAGAGAATTCCAACATACACTCTGTCACTGTAACTCTGCTATTTCTAGAGTCGATGCTTTGTCAACATTATCTTCAATTGCGGAAGACATCAAGTCATGAAACTCTGGATTTAGAATCTTCCAACATGCATCACTATTACCTCAAAACCACATAACCAACTTCTTAATAACAGAGCAATGCGAACCTCAAAACTGGTTCATTGAACACTAAAACTGCACTCCAAGACTTAGGCAAGTATCCAAACCATTTGGTCTTCTTTAGACCAATACTTCTGTATATCTGTAATGGGTTGCTATCTCCCACTCCTTAGTGAAGACAAGTATACCACATTGAATTTCAAGATTCATATGGAGGTCTTCACCTTCATTCAGAGAATTGGGTATCAGATTCTCTTACAACATCTTCTCAACATCAGCCAAAATTTGAGTCAGAGATGTAAGTTTTGCACTTACCAAGTCTTTGAGCTAACAATACTACATTATTATCTTTTATTTTTGTTCTTGTAGTTGGAAAAATTATCCATGTAGATTTTCAATAGTAGCTCTTGTTGCACCATCTGCATCACTTATCAGATCATAGACATTGGAGGCCTGAGCAATTTGTGACTCTATTGATTCCATTTGGTCCTTAATGCTCTTTGTAGAATTAGGCCATTTTAAACAAAATTGAAATAAAAAATTATCTTCTTCGACACAATTTTGAACATCTTTTAAGTTGCTTTGCAACTTACCATTTGAAACAACACACTTGTTAGAAGCATCTTCCAATCTCTTGTCATTGATCTTCTTGGTCATTTCCTTTTCTATTTTTTCTTCTAGACGAGTAGAGTATTCCTTAAAGGAATCAAGTAGTAGCCTCAATTGCTACACACTAGATAGAGAATTGCCAACATTTGCTCTAGGGAAGCTATCCTATAGCACTTTTACTACTTAATCAATCATTTCAACACTCTTTTGGTGTGTCTATAGTTTCTCCTTCCTTATGGAGGCATGAAAGGCATCACCAAGTTGTAATTTATGTAGAGGAGACATTATATCCATATCTACTTGTCCTTGCTACATAGGAACTTGTAATAACTGTGCTGAAACCACATGATGGAACTGTTGTTGCATGTCTAGTATACTTTTCAATGAATCTCCAAAACCTTTGGAGGATTCACCAACTGTTTGAGCACTTCCTTTTTCATTTTTATCTTTCTTCTTCTCTTCGATGTCTTCTGCAATATTCTCTTCCTCAACAACCTTTTCACCATCTAGAGGCAAGTTTTTATCCTTTTGTGTGTCATACTTCTCCGGGTTTTCATATTTATCTTCTTTTTTCTACTCTACATATTTTTCAATGTCTGAAGGGGGAAATCTTGTTTTGTTTGAGATTTCTCCTTCTCTGAGGCATCTTGCATATCATCATTCTTCTCCTCAACAACATTTTCCACATTAGGAGGGGAGTTATCAATTAACACATCTTCCTGCCCAAGCTTATCAGTCATCTCTTCATCTGGAGGGATGTTATTTGTCATCATGTTTTCTTGTCCACCCTCAGGCTTAGACACATGCTCAAATTGCTCATTAATAGGTTCTTTAACTTTCATAATAGTTGTATCAGGCTACAATTGTTCTTCATTGCTCGGAGACATTCCCAATTCTTTTGCCAGGTCTACAACCTTCTGCAATGTCTCATTTTTAAGCCTTTCAATGTCCTCTTTATCTCTGCTCATTAGAATGTTGACTCTTTTCTTTGTTCTGAGTTTTATGCTGTATAGTTTGGACAGTTTTCTCCTATCCTCAACTGTAAGAGAAGAACTAGTCTTCTCCAAGGTGAATGCATTTATCTTTGCATCTTCTTCAATAGCTTCTTGCCTTCTTGCAGTTAAGACATTCTTCAAGTCATTAGGCAATTGATCCTCAATCTTATCAAAGTCAGTGTCAAATGTTACCATATACTTAACTATGACTTCTTCAATGGTTGGATTATCCTCATCATTAGAATTTGGATACATTTTAGCTATCTCTTCTAATAGACCAAATTTTGAAATGCTATTAAATAGAGCATCAAACTTCAAAGGGCTATGTTCCCTTACTGGAGTGGTCTTTTCTTTCTTCATGTCCCCTTTCCTTTAGGAGATATCTCTCCTTATCTTGAATTCTTTTCTCTTCTCTGAATCTTGAAAGCTTTCTTTTCTCTTTCCAGTTATTCTTCACTCCCAGTATCAATAATATCAACTTTTGTTCTTATGGCACTAGTCTCTCCCACAGAGGCTTGAGACTTCTTCTTTTTCAGGATTTGCTATGGTTTTTCTTCTTCAATATCCTCTTCATCCTCACAACTTATGTATCTTTCCCTTGTGGCCTTTTCCTTCATTCTTCTTCGCTTAGGAGTCTGTTGTTGTACAAAGACACTAGATGAAGATTTCTTCTTTGGATTTACTACAAGAAAAGTTTTATAGGACTTCAAAATAGTAAGAGAGGGGATAGAGGTCCTTACTAAATTTATTGTGCTAGAAGTACCTTGCGAAGCCAGAGATGGGGCTTTGATTTTCTCTATAGAACCCTTAGGTGGGTTCACAATCTCTTCCAACCGAGTTTTCATCTTCTGCACATTCTTCTCAATGTCCTTTCTCTTCTCAAGATTTACTTTAGTTGATTTCTCTACATAGGTTCCAAACCTATCCATAGATGGGTCTCTTGGTTTTCTAATCTCTGCCAGACCAATAAGCTCTTCTGCTATAACCTGATATACTAGCTCTAGGATCCACATAGTTCTAGGTTTAATTGCTTCTATAATGAAGTTATCTCTACTAACCATGAAAGTGATGTCATTTTTATAATTCTAAATAACTTATTCTGGTATCCTCTCTCTTTCTTGAATTTTTCCTTGAAATGAATTAAAGAAACCCACAACATATATTTTTGGGTTTCCAGGTCTCCACAACACCTGAAATAATGAGAGAGGGGGTGAATCAATATTCACTAAAACTCATTAATTTTGTCAATTCAAAAATTCATTCAAAGTATCATATTTAACTTGCAGTAAATGAAAGGAACATATAAAGCATGCATCACATCAATGGACACAAGAACACCATATTTTATGTGGAAAAATCAAAAAGGGGAAAACAATGGTGAGGATTAAATCACATTATATTTTAATCGGTTACAATGTTTGATACAAAAAGGTGGACTCACTATCCAAAAAAGAGAGAATGACTCATTGTTGGTGGCTCACTCCTAGAGGGATCACTCCCTAAAGTAGAAAGAGATAGAAGAAAGGGTGGCTCATTACTAATGATTAAATGCTATCAGTGCATTTGAAATATGCTTGTTGATGAGTGTTTTTGCACCTTCTCAACATAGGCAACACACAAGTATTCTACCTCTCTTGAAAGGTAGAAATTTGCAAACAAGTTCCAAATTACTACCCCAAGGTCTATTGGGTGTCAGGTCTTGACATGCTTGAAATTTCTTAGTTGGTTCAATGTGATTTTGCTGGTAATCACAGGGCGGTCTTACGTACGAGTTACAAAGCATGGGAAGTTGGGTCTGCAAATGGAGTTTCAAAGTGTTGTAGGTGAATGAACAGTGGTTGCCCACTCAGAACAAGCTGAAAATCCCCAAGTTCATTTGATTTAGCTTCATGGTGATGCTTGAGATCTTACTCTAACCAAGGACTAAAATAAATAGCAAAAGGGAAAGGGTTGAGAAAGTTGTTCTAATCCTAAGCTATGAATGAATAGTAACAATGGAGGCTACTATAGTAGACAAACTTCCCAAACTAGGTTTTGCTTGACCAAGAGAAGCCTACAGCTACACAAAACCAGTGCAATCTTCTAAGGACTACATATTTTCAGATTGTACATTCACCTCATGAACATACAATTGAACTAAGTTGCAACAATGAAATGAGGAAGCTTAGACTAGCTTTGCAAAGTGATTCATCATCAATAAATCACAAAAAGCATGAGCTGGAAATTCATCAAATACTGTAACAACAAACAACATTATCACAACCATTCAAAAAACTACAAGCTAAAACTAATATGGAAGTAGAACCATGCATGCAAGATGAGAAAACTCAAAGAGAACATCCATAAAATCATGCAATGCTATCTTCTATTGCTGCAAATGCCATTTACACCAGTTCTCCAACCATTTACAAATGAGGGGCAAGCCCCTATTTATAGTTTTCCAAAGCCCAAATGAATGGCCAGGATTAATTCACAATGTGGGGCTCAAATTCAATACAAGTTAGGGTTTCACCTACCCCCAATATTTCTCAATTTAAAATAGACTATTTTGTCCTCTTCCTTATTTTGTCTTGTAGCCTATTTTGTCTTCTAGTGACCCTAGCATTGTAGCAGTTTTGTCCTGTAGTGACTACCTTCTTTGATGCAGTTGAAAACTTGTAGGAAGATGCCCCTTGTCCGATATGTTTGTTGCATCCTTTGTTACAAATCAATTTCCTTGAGAAGCGGGTGTGTTGCTCCTGATTTTGACAAACAACTCCTGAAAATCATCATCATTTGGTGGAAAATAAAATAGCTCCTTCTTGTTCCATTAAAGGTCACCCTTTGTAGTTTTGTCACTGACTTCCTTGACACATGCATATGTTGGTCAATCCTTCATTGTTTATGCAAGCATCCATTTCCTCTCTTCCTCTAGGGGCTCTTGTGGACTTCTTCGATGGCTCCTTAGCAGGTTTCATAAATGCTGCACCCAAAGATGCAATAAGTACCCTTACATATAGAGGCAAAAAATACTAGTTAAATCTTGCAAATTCATTGTTAGATCCATCCATGCGTCATTAAAAGGTCATGATATTCATATTTGGAGCTCATTTGGACCACAAACATAAATGCAGGTTTAGGGGTGCATGCGCTATAGGGCGAAAGGATGATGGGCGAACGATGGTGAATGGCAGACGACAGGCAGACGACGGATGACAACGAATGGTAGACGACAAGTGGATGGCGAGCGGGCGATGGACGGCGGGTGGATGACGATCGACCTTCCGCAGGGGCAGACATGCAAGCGCTTGACTTGGTGATTTTAGCATCTTGGACCTCAAGTCCTAGATCATTGATAACTTCTGTGGAATGCACAACTCAGGACGGTCGTGAAGACCTCATCGTTGAATGACAACGAAAGGGGCACAACGGGTGCAAAGTCTACAATGCGGGGGAAGTTAAGCGTCGACCGCCCTTAAAAATGGCCTTGAGCACATGGTGGCCCGCAAAGAAAGTTCCAAAATGACAACGAAGGGATGGTGGTTTGTAAGGAAAGTTTTGAAACGACAATGGAGGGATGGTGGCCTGCAAGGAAAGTTCCAAAACGACAATGGAGGGATGATGATCTGCAAGGAAAGTTTCGAAACGACCATGGAGGGACAACAACCCACAAGGAAAGTTCTTAAAAGGCCATGGAGGGACGGCGACCTGCAAGCAAAGTTCTGAAATGGCCATGGAGGGACGGTGGCCCACAATGAAGTTTTCACAACTTCACAAAACTTAGTAAATTTGAGATTTTTTAATTCTAGCATGTGGGAAAAGGGGTAGAAAGAGCACCAAGACATATTTCCTTAAGATTTGATTCATTTTGAAAAATACCTAAATTTGGAATGAGGGAGCTGGAGGGTCTGCTGCCCTTTGTAATGGCAATGAGCACAAGGTGACCTACACACGTCGGCCCGCAAGGAAATTCCTGCAATATCTTAACACATGGAAAATTTGATGCAAACCCCTTTAGGCATGTGAAGACATTCATTTGATGGTCCCTAGATGTTGAAAGCTTGAAGTTTGCACCCCTTTCTGGAAATGTGAAGATTTGGAAGGGGGAAATCGGAGGGTCCACCACCTTTTTAAAAATGACAATGAGCACATGACGACTCACACACAATGACCCACAAAGAAAGTTCTGAAACGACGATGGAGGGATGACCCACAAGGAAAGTTCTGAAATGACAACGAAGGGATGACGACCCGCAAAGAAAGTTTCAAAATGACAACAGAGGGATGACGACTCGCAAAGAAATTTCCGCAACTTCCTGAAACTTAACAAAACCTTGGAAGTTCACTTAGGCATCACAAAAACATCCCAAATCCATAGGAAACTTCTCCCAAAAGTCGATAAATGAAGGAAAAAGTGAAGCAAGCAAGCAAGGACCAAGTCAGCAGGAGCAAGGAAAAAGTGGAAGAAGGGGGAGGAGGACTTTGTTCTCTTCTCATATTTGAATTCCCTGGGTTAAAATAAAGGGTAGTGAGTAGCGTTTATAGGCCAATTTCCATTAATGGAATGCATTGATTTATTAGTATGGCGAACCTAGGTTAGGTGAGATGTTGAAACCCACACTTGTTTGGATGCTTGGTCAAGGGTCAGACGAAGAAACTAAGCGCAGATCCCACCATGCAGGTGAAAGTTGGGTGTCAGTTGCTACTCAACGGTAAAACATGAGCGGCGACCCATAGTTGCAGGTTCACGAGGCTTGGAAGATGCTGAGGCAATTGGCGAAGGGAAACCCGCAAGTCAAGTTCCGCAAAGGAAAAAGACTTAGTGAAACTCAGGTGCGTGAATGAATTTGGTTAAGGGGTGTTTGATCATTTCAAGGCATGTGACCAACTTAGGGTTAGGGATAGGGGCACACAAAATGAGGCAAGAGAAAAATGACCCGAAAAGAGTAGGAATGAGCCATCGAGAGTGAAAAAGAGGGGGTCCCTACCTTAGGCGGGGCATGTGTGCAAAACATGCACAACAAATGCTGACTCGCTAGGAAAATGCTCCAGAACATTTTGATGACAAACTAGAATCACAAACCCAAAATCTCTGGTTCCGATCTTCACGCTAGGGAAAACAAACCAAACGCTTGACCAAAGGATCAAAACCACTAGCCAACCCAACCTTCGGTATGCTAAAAATCCAAGTGTGTGTAGATGCGTTCATTCCCATTCTTAAGTCGTTGTGGGAACCCAAGCTTTGTCAAGTTAAGCTATATAGTTTATTCTAACTCCAAAAGCACCCGGGACATTACCTCGCTGCTAGTCAGGCGTCCATAGCCCCAACGAGGTTGTCGTTGTGATTCTCCCGAACATTGCTCTACTATTGGCCAGTCATCCATAGCCCTGATAGAGTTGTTTGTATCCCACTAAAAAGTTGAATTTCTTTCTGTTAATTTTCAATGTTTTACTTTTTCTTTATTTTGTTTCTTTTCTTTTGATTTTGCTCTTTTCAATTCTTTTCATTTCAACCTACAAGAATTGAAGCTTGCACTAAAGGTTGAGAATCATAGTGGTGCTGAAGTAGAATTTTAGATTTTTCACTTAACTAGACTTCAAAAAGGACCTACAACAATGCCAAGATTCTTAAAGTATGTGAGAGATATAATATTTCAGAATACATCAAAGTTAGACCAACCAACGACTTATCCCCTTCAGACCAAACTTGGCACTAACAAAAGACCTTCACCATCCACTCTAAAAACTTGATTAGAGTTTAAAAAAGAAATACGTAGAACAACCCCAAGCAATAAGTATGGTTTTTGTGCGCACTGATGTGCCCAGTTGAAAGTAGAGGGACCCCTAGCAAAGCAGCAACAAAGCAGTAGCAAAATAGAAAGTAAAACAGAAAACAAACGAAAAGCAACACCTACACTAACCAAAGCGAGAAAGGAAAAGAAAACGACAAGGAGACTACCCTAAAGCAAAATAACCTACATCAAAACAACTACTCTAACAAAAGCAGGAAAGTGGGACTATGTACACGAACTCGAGGTATGTACACAAAACCTACACTACTCAAAATGCGCTATGTACAAAGATATTTACAAAGCACAATGTTTAGGCAAGGCAAACCAACATTCACGCTTGTAGAATTTCACAATGCATGAACAAGCAAAAGGGAAACCATTACAGTTCTTAACCATGTAGATTCATCTTTATATTAAGAAAAATGAAGTTCAATAGTGCAACATTAAAATTCAATCACACATTCTAGAAAAATCAGCAATTGAGGTGGTTCATTAAACCCATGGTTAATCCATAAGCATGTACATCTCCCCTTGTTCCCATAATCAAAATAATAAAAATAGTTATAAACATTCATAGGAGCAAGGAAAGATAGAACTTGGATGTCGTCATGCGAAGGTGGCAACACCTGATAGTGAAGAGTGAGCACTGCATCATCGGTTATTGTATTGACAGCTTCGGGTGGAGGCACTAGATGGTGCAACATCCCCAATCTCAGGCTTGCATAGGGCTGGGAGAATGAGGCAACAAACACCTCTTCCAAGCCACTAGTAGGACCCGTAGCCTCTATCCGGTGTTCTTCGAGGAGACATATACTTCATCTTCTTGATCTTCCGTAGTCCAGACCTCTATTTGATTGCTGCCTTCAAGGGGAAGCATGCCATCCCCTCTCCTTTTCTGGGTGTTTATCTTAATTTTATAATGTTCAATGTCATAGGACGATGACATGGATGAATATTTCCTATTGCAACACCCCAAATGAGTGGGAAAATCAACAGTGTTCAAGGAAAAAGGAGTTCTACTTGAATCTTGTAGTTGGCTAGGTGTGTCATACTTGTTGGCAACCATCAAAACACCCCCGTCTTTGTATTCTTCTCTTTGCAGTTGATGTATCTCATCATGTCGTCCACTTGTTTCCTCTTGTTCACTATCGCTATAGATAGAGAAATAATTCCTCTCCCAATCCGGAAACTCCAACACTTCACTATCTAGAGGTTTAGGTAGAGGGTCTTCATCACCCCCATCTTCTGGAATGTACTCATTCTTAGCATTGGTATACCTTTAAAGTATAGCTCCAAATGGAATGAAGACATCAATTGAGGGCACCTCATCCAGGGGGCCAAGATTTAGTATGTGATTTCCCTCCAAGGATTCCCCATAAATCCTGCCATCCATAGTGTATAAATGCTCTTCAAGAGGGAAAGGTTCTTGATGATCAATGGAAAATGCTCCCATATGTTCTGCTTCATCGTTTGGAGGCTCAGAATGTTGTTGTGGTCCTTCCTCTATTGCTGCCCCAACACCTTGTTGAGGATTACTTCCAGCTAAGTTTTCACTTGGTTCCGATTCTTGGTCCTCTAGTTCGATCCTTGAAGTAGCTGTAGGAGGCGGTGTACTTGGTTGCCCCACTAGTTCTTTGACTTGTCTGATGACCTCTTGGCATAGTTGACATGTGAACTCCGAATGTGGAAAATCATGGAGCCTAAACCAACTTGGAAGCAAAAACACCTCCAAATCCACTTGGTATTTTAGCTCAGACCAATCCCTAGTGAGTCTTGACACAAGTTCACTAGATCTTTCCATTACTGGGTCTTCATCATCACTTGAGAAGGAAGTTTGATGTTGGACAGCCGTGACCTGTGGTTGTTCCTATTCCTCCAAATTCTCATCCTCGGATGCTTGATCGTTGTCATTCATGAAGGAAAGGTCTTTTAATCTTATTTCACTTATGCTTTCATCATCATTTTCTGCTGCCCCAAGGCTTTCAACCTCTTCTTCTTCCTGATTTTTAGCATCTCCAAGTTGTAGATTTTTCTGATCCATCCTCAATTTCCAATGGTTCCTCTTCTTGTGTGGAGGATTGCTCTTTACCAACGAAGGAGAGGCTTTCAAATTCCCTTATAAGTGAATTTTCATCAAAGACTCTTGTTGTCCCAAGGAAATCAACATCTTCCTTTTGACTTTCAGCCTTAGTGTCTATTGTCCTAGCACTAACTCCTTTGGGGCTACTTTTTTCATCTTCCTTATGCTATTCTTTAGGTGTTGATAACTCTCCCACCTCATGAGATGAATTCTCTTCATTGGGAGTTGGCTGCTCCAACTTGTCTAAATAGCCTTTGACCTGAGTGATGATGTTTGCACATGATGGACAAGTGAATTCTAAATGTGGTACATTGTGAAGTTTGCACCAACTAGACATCAACACTTCCTCCTAATTTAACCCATCCTTGCTACTCAAGTTTTCTTGGATCAACTCTTTGAATTCCTTGGCTACCATGTTAGAAAATTCCTCTTATAGATCTGACAGAGCCAAGAGTTGATAGATTTTCCAAAAGGGAATTCCTCCTTGCAAGACCCTTTCAACTCTACCCAAGAATGTTGGACATCCCAATTCATTGTGCTTGCGAGTATCAAGGATTCTACACTTGTTTGCCAATGCAAATTGCTGCAATGGTCTTCTCAATATCCTATTTAAATTTGCATGCCACTAAGTGATGTTAATTCGCACATGCTACTCCATTTCAGCTCAACTCTAGTTTTCCTTCAAAATTTTTGATTTTAAAATTCCAGCATATAAAGAGATCTCCCTATCTCATATTTGACTTGAATGTTTTTTTCAACTTCCAATTTTCAGCTTTGTAGCCTCAAGCTCAGCCATGCCCTCCCTCTAGCGCCAATTTTGTTGATGGGTGTTTTTGCACCTTCTCAACATAGGAAACACACAAGTATGCTACCTCTCTTGAAAGGTAGAAATCTACAAACAAGTTCCAGATTACTACCCCAAGGTCTCTCGGGTGTCAAGTCATGACATGCTTGGAATTTCTTAGTTGGTTCAATGTGATTTTGCTGGTAATCATAGGGAAACCTTACGTGGGTTAAACTGGAAGGGAGTTGGATCCTTAGATGGAGTTCATAAGATTTCTGATATGTTGCTCTATTGCTATAAGTTCAGGACAACCTTTCAAACTCCACTTTAATCTTCAGGTTTGGCTTTACAATGTGCAATGAACTTTTTCTAAGGCACCTATTTAAAAGAAAATTCAAAAGGGCAGGGGAGGGAGTAAGTTCCTAGACCTAAAACTATTAATGAACAATGATAATGGAGGACCTTACAATGAACAACCTTCCCAAAACAAAGTTCCACTTAACCAAACTAACTTACAGTATCATGAAACCAGTGCAATCTTATGATGTCTACAGATTTTCAACCTTTCATTCACCATAAAGCATGAACAAGAGATAGAATTTAAGGGCAACATTTATATAACATTCAGACTAGCTTTACACTGCAGTTTATCATCAATAAACAACAAAAAGCATGAACAAGGAAGGGCATCAACATAGTAGAATTCTTCACCACCAATGAACAACATTAACTGATCTACCAAAGAAAGCTAAAATACATAGAACAACAAAGTAAATCTATCCAAATTCACTAACTATGAGGAGAAGAATCATGTAACATGCAAAGGAACTCAAGAATCCACCAAAATAATGAATTTCTATTAAAATTCCAGCAGCAAGTTTTTACAACTCAACTCTGTCTTGAAAATGAGAGGAGACCCCTTATTTATTGTGTCCAAAAAGGAAAAATGAATGGCCAAGATTGAATCTCATTGTGTGGCCAAGGTTCACTACAAATTAGGGTTTCACCTACCCCCAAATATTTTACAATTTAAAATTACATTTTGTCATTTAGCCTATTTTGTCCTCTTGTGGGCAACACTTTAGCTCTTTGTCTTTTCATTGATTGCCTTGCTGCAACTACTTTGTGAGGAATTCATCATCAATAACCAGATTTCCTTTTTGTTTCTTCATAGTAGCATATTCCATGAATTTTTTTATCAACGTTTGAAGCTTGGTCCATTCCATAATATCGGATTGAAGCACCTTGAAGTTTAATTTCTTTGATTGGCTGGTAATTGCATCCCAGTCCTTGTCACACTTGGGAGTATTCTTCATCACTTTCTCAGATTGAGCAAAGGCTCATGCAACAAAACCCATGAAATCCAATGTAAGTGCATCTGTGGTTCCGCTCTCCATATTCTTATGAAAGTACGACTTTATCTTATCTAGGTCTAGCTCAACTACGGGCATATCATAATCTGTCATTAGTTTTAGGTACTCCCCACAGGATGTCCTGATTTCTTGGACCCAATCAACATTTAGCTCCACTTCATGGAGTACCCATTCTAATGTTTCCTTCTTATGGTTGAGGCCTAGCTTCCATGTCTTGATGAGCCAATGATCATCTTTTACCAACGCGAGCTCCTTTTCCCATGTTCTTTCGGGCATCTTGAGTATTGCTTCAATTTTAGGATATGTAATCCTGTATAGCTCGGGGAAGTTGGTGCAGAACTTTCTCGTGCCCTCAAGCTACTTTTTCACCTCTAGGAACTTGTTGGCTATCTCGAAAACATGACCAATGCCCATGTTTCCATTGTAGAGGACTTGCTAGAACCAATCCTCTGTGGCCTTCGTACAATTCTTTCTCCTTTCCAACTTGTCAATGTGGTCCTTGGACAGTAGCTTTGGTGGCACAAATGATGTCGTGGGAAGCTCCTCAGTGGAAGACCATTGTTGAATATAGGATGTCAAGTCCACCACTTGTGCCTTTAGCTCCTCCTTAGAGGTCTTATCCTTATGCATTTGGTGCACAATGGTGGCGATGGATCCCTGAAGATGGTGAATTTTTTGTTCTCTTGTGGCTGTCCCTAGATCAACGGTGGAGATGCTGTAGCTAACCCCCTCTTCTCCCATCAAAAACATAGCTATCTATACAGTCCTTGATCCTGATGCATCCATTGTCAGATGGGATCTGACCTTCGATTTCTTCTCTTTCCTTGTACTTATTTGTGCTTGAGCCAAGATGGATTCGAGTGTCGCCTTTGGATCCCTTGGGTTTGGGGTTTTCTTTTCTAACTGCTTCTCAAGCCACTCAAGCATCTAAGACCCCTCCTTTGGTGATTCATGATCATCCTCTCCTTCTATTTGAATATTCCTAATTTCTATTTCTTTATTCCCAGGAGCCTCTTGTTCTGTATTTGCTTCTTCTTCTTCATCTGAATCTTGGATGAATACTGTTTCCTTCTCTGGGGATTTGATGGCTATGTTTTCTTTGGGGCTTTTTTCCCTTTCAAAGGCCTTTTCCTTTTCCTCTTCTTGTTTTCCATGTTTCTCATGATGTTCTGCTTCTGGGCTCCTTTTGGCTTTAGCCTCTTCCTTAGGCTTAGCCTCTTCTTTCTTTTCTTCTTCTTCATGCAGAGGAGGCATTTCTTCATCATACTTGGGGCTCTTCCCCTATTCCTTAGTTGGAGGCTCGGTGCTCACCTCCATTTCATCGACATTTGATTCTTTTTCTTCTTCGAGGGCCTGCTTCTCTACTTCTTCTCTGACATCTCTGAGCTACTTAGCAAATTCCTCCTCAAGCTCTTGGTTAGAGGTCTCCATAATGTATTTGGTGCTTCTTTCATCCTCCTCAGAAGATTTTGATTCTTCCTCCTTGCACACCACTTCATCAATCGTCAGGTGTTGATACTTGGGATGGTCATGATATTCATTAGCCTCTTCCTTCAATTCTCTAGTTGCTTCTTGTGTTTGTCTCTCCAATTCCTCAGAGATCCTCATAGTTGTCTCCATTTTTAGTGGCTTAGGAAGAGGAGGCACTGGGAGACCAGCAACAGCTTGTGCCAAGGCAACTTGCATAGTTGGATTCATTAGGATCCCAGAAAGCTCTGTTGGGATATTTCACATATGTTGGGAAAGAGCCTTTGGGAGTGAGATAGCCGGTATTTTCGTTGTTGTTGCAGTGGCAAATGGGAGAGTGGTGTATGGAGACATGAATGAAGAAGAAGGCAGAGAGTTAGTGGTAGAGGAAGAGTTTACCACCACTACCTGTGTAGCAGGTGGGGTGGAAGTGTTGACTTGGTTTTTGTGACCGCACCAAACAGCAGAACAAAATAGTCCGAAGGCTACTCCGTTCTCTCTTGATCAAAGTATTCCATGTGCTAAGATTGCGAGATAGATCACACGTTCAACTCCAAGGTTCCGAAATACTTGGAACACCCTCAGTTGGTTGATGTGTATTGCTGTGTTCTTACGAGGGGACTTACACAATTGTTCAGGGTTCTTGCAGTTAACAGTCGGTGTATGCTTTGAAGGGGTTCTTGCGTGTATGATTTGGAAATATAGTATGTTTTCCTAAAGCTAATCAGAAATATGCGGAAAGTAAATGAATATAGGGCCTAAGAAACTTATGTTCTATTCTAGATGCAGGACGTGTGGAGCTCAATTTTGGCAGACTTCAACCGAATTTCACCTAGCCTCACGTCGGACAGCCTCAGTAAAATTGGTGCAATCTTCAAAGGGGATAGAAAGAGATGTTCAAATTATAATTTAGCATACATACACCATCAGAATGACCCATATAGGTATACAAATCACAATCAAAGTTAAACTCAAGATAATTTCCAGTTGACCACGCAAGGCGAACTTATGATCAACAAGCCGCTAGTGGTATGGGATAAAATGAAGCTACCTCAATAAAACGCCACACATCAAAATAAACTATTTGCATGAAATGAAAATTATACTACTTGGATTCGAAAGGAAGAAGAGACCTTGCTATCTATTCATGAAAAGACGAATTCCACCATCAATGAAAGGATCTATTATCATGAAAGTGTTACACAACAATCTCCACAAAAGTTTTCAAAGGGAAAACTTTCTTTCTTCTCCACACTATGCTATCAAACAAAAATGCTAACTCTGCTCTACTCTCCAATCTCTAGCTCTAAAGCTAATGTCTGATATCTACTTCTAATGAATTACAAATGAGGGGGACTCCCCCTTTTATAGATAGCCCGGTCCCAAAAGACGGCTAGGGTTACAATCAATAGAGTGGCCAAAATTGCGCCACCTCAGCCCTAACCCTAAAAACTGCCATAATGGGGAGTGGTGTAATAAATGAACAAAGATTCCCACTCACTCCCAAAAATAGTAAAGGCAATAAATGCCCACAATTAGTCTTCTAGAAGATCCTCGTCTAGTAGTGCATTCCTGTTCTCCTTCTCTCTGGCTGCAAACTCAACAAATCTGCCAAGTACAGCCTCAACCTCCTGAGCTGAGATGGGTGGAACACAATCTAGCTGAAACTCTAATACTGTGATTGAATGCTCATGCCTTGTACAAGATTTTCTCCAAGCAAGCAAGGAATCCTGCGTGCTCTGAATCAAACTGGAGAAAGTAGAATAAATCATCCTATACGAAGGTCTTAACCTCTGAAAAGAAAGGAACCAACTTACCCCTCAAATTATCAACATTGATTTCATCTGGATTCAACCGCCTAGAAAATATGGCCTCAAAAGTGTTCTGAACTCCATCAATAACATTGGCCATAGCCTTATGTATCCTGGCTGAATCCGCTTGTGCAGCGTCATAGAAACCATGTCCCATGATTGCTGAAGAATACCATCTGGAAAATTCATACCTGTCATTCTCCTGAATGACACCTCCATCAATCATCAATCGTGAAGGGACATGCCTCAATGCCTCAAGATGCTGAATTACTTTACTCTGATAAATAGAAGCATCACCTGAAGCATGATCAACTGCCTCCATCCATGCCAAAATACTAGAGGCCTGCTGAAAAGCAGAAGCAAGGTCCTCCATAAACTTCTCTGTCTCAGCACGAACCTCTGTGACCCACTTGTCTGCTTCCTGTGCCATTTTTCCTAACTCCATCAAGCCACTGATTGACTCTCTAGGTATCTTTGCTGGAGGCTCTATCACTGGAATCTCCTGCCCTCGAGACAATTGCTGTACATATCCGATTAAAGCCTTGTGTTCTCTTTTCAATCTTTTATACTTTCCTTCCTTCTTGAATAACCTATCTTTGAGGGCGAGGTAGGAGTTATCACACTCCTCTACAATCTGTGCACTAGTGGGGCGTCCTAAATCCAAAGTCGCGACCACATAATTCTCAGGCACTGCTTCATTTCGGTCACAATTAACTTGAGGCACGACAACGTGGAGAGTGCGAGAGCCATCCTCTTCAGTGGAGATCTTCAAAATTTTTCTTGCTTTCTTCTTCTGTGGAGGTGCACTGATCCTGTTCAAGAATTCTTCCATCTCAACTGCTGGATCAATCTCCTCACTGGGGCTTCTCCTCATCCTATCCTTAAGCCAATCAGGCACATTGTACTGTATATCGAAGGGCCACTGTTCTTGTGCCTCTACCTCTCTAACTTGCTCAACCTCTATATCATTCTGGTGAGGCTCATCGTCCTCAAGTGGCTGAGTGTCTCTTGAAACTATATCATCATCATCATTCATAGCCGCCTCTAACTCCTGCTGAAATTGAGGGTCAGTAGTAGTCCCCTCATCATCCTGCTGATCAACTCTGCTAGGTGCATTGACACTCTGGCCAACCGACTCTCTCCGTGGTGGCTGATTGTTCTCCTGTACCGCCTACACCTGATTCATTGCATTCCTTTGATTAGAAAACAAAGAAACCTCTTGGATACTTGGAGAACGTGTCTCCAATGGCGTGGGCGATGCAACTCGTGGAGGCTTTGGCTGAGTAGGCTCCTGTCGAACTAGCTCTTTCTTTTTGGACTCTGGACCTCATGTGATCTGTTTCTTTCTGCCTGTGGTGGGTGTCCTGTGATCTCCCATCAAATTGTAAGTCAAAGCAATTGACCTACTCTTCAACCTGTTCACTCACCTATCAACCCATGCTCTAGTAAATGTTAGGACCGGGATAGAAAGTGTGTCCAAATCTGCAACCTCAGGTTTTGACCAATCCGGGAGCGGAAGCGGAGTATCTCTTACTGCTGCATAATCCGGATGGACAACGTCCATATCCTCATTCACCTGGTCTGGAATTGGAACAACTTCACACTCCCTGATCAAAGTAATTGGCAATCGAGAGAACATTCTTTTCCTGACTTCAATCTCATCAGATGCATCAGCCCAATAGTCCTCAATATTTTCCTTGTGCTTAAACTCCTCTGACAATACCCATTTGATGTTGTGATGTGGATCATAGTGCTGTCGGCTGGTGTGATAGGAAAAGTGATAAAATTGAAGCTCACTTTCAGCCTCTCTAGCTGCCTGTATTGAAGGACACACCTCATCTGAGTTGCCCATGACAATTGGGAATTCAATCCCTCCCTTCTTCTTTTTCTTTTGAATTTTATCGTAGGCAAGCAATTGCCTAGATATCTCTAACATCAAAATTCTATCCGTTGGGTACTTAGGCAGCCTATATGGGTATGATGAAAAACCTTGCAGCCTTATGTAAGAAAACCTTGGAAACTGTATAAACCAGCACACATACCTTTCAATCAACTCTTGGGCCTCCCTCAAGATTCTGTGATGTAACCGCTCCTGAAGCAATCTCGTGATGTGCATGGTGAAGGCATCGTTGAAATGCTTGTAATGGGTAGTACTCGCCAGGTGCAACTGCGGACAAGCATCATAGATTTTGAATTAGTGAGAGCCACAACCAACATGCTCTTTGTAGGAAATTCCTCTATACTTCATCATACGAGCCAACATATAAATGATGTAAGAGCTCATGTAAAATGTCTTCGTCCTTCTAAGGCTCAGGAGCTGCTCATGCAAATTATCACTGATCATTTCGGCCCAATTGACGTAGTCTTTTCCTTCCAGCATGAGGTTGATGTAATAAAACATCCAAGGCTTGAAAATAAATGACTATGGGCAACCACCAACTCTGCTCAGCATCATGATGAGGTCACAGAATTCTTGCTTCAAGTCATCCGCTATAATTTGTTTCGGCAGCTTCGTACAAGAAGGCTTAGGAGTGCTCATCTAGTGAGTGTTAATTGTCTCCATGCATCTCTCGAATGCAGAAGCGTACATTTGCTCAGCTCGCTCTCTAGATTTGTAAACCATGTTCCTGTGCACCGGGATCCTGAAAGCTTCACCAATGGCCGAAGGAGTAAGATTGGCTAGCACTTGGCCATCTGGTGACATGATCGATCTGTGATCCTTCTCATAGTAATTGGCACACTCCATCATCAGCTCCGAACACTGAATGGCTGGTGGGAAACCAGCAGCTGCATATAATCCACTTCGAACAATATTGTGCGAAGTGGTCGAAGGTCGATGACTTCCAATCCCCAACATTCTGTTCTTGAAGGCCTCAAGGTTGACGGAGCCCAAGTTGGTGTCTGTCAGCTTGCCCAACTTCGAGATGAACTTTGACTCTGGCATGAATTTTTTGCTCAGCTTCTTGATCACAGCCTGTCTGGATGCACCATTGTTATCTTTGCCAGTCACCCTTGCCTCAGCCATCTGCAAACAATAAACATTCATTAGAAACTTAATTTATAAAATAAGATATTGTGTAGGGGTTGCAGTCGACTTCAAGAACTTGAGAAGCTGCAATGAATTTTCTTATTTGCAAACCTCAACTTCTTCTCTAATAAATTCGAACTTCAATCACTTAGAAATGAATTTCCAAGCAAGCTTCAATGACTTCACTACTTTCAGCAACTCCAATCAACAATCAACAAGTTCACACTTCCTTAAATCAGCAAGCTTACACCTTGGTAAATTCGTATTTCTTATTTGGCAAGTGCACACTTCACAAGCAACTTTGAATTCACACTTCTTCATTCAACAAGTTTGCATCCTTTAAACTCTCAGAAATTCCTTGCTTCAAGGCGTCCTTCTTAGCATTGGTAACTTCAACTCTTAGCAACAAATCAAGCTCCAGCAATCAGCAAGTGCGTACCTTTTGGTTTCAGCAATATTTCAAACTTTCAACACTTGCACAGGCAACTCAAGGCGTCCTTCTCCAGAAGTCTCAGCAATTTCAATTTTGAACTTCAGCAAACTCCAGTCCTCAGCAAAATTTTGAACTCTTCAAGCTTCAGCAACAAACTTCAGAGCAAATTCAACTTCTTCAATTGTGAAAAATAAGTGAGAAACTTCTTCATTTTATAGCCAAAAATCAAATTCTAGAAGGAGCCAATTATAGCCAGTACATTTAATTTCCACTACTCCACTTCAAGAATTCAAATTTTCCCTCTCTGGTATTTCTGACACTTGTCCGAGAATCTTAATCTTCTAGAAGTTCAACCTTGACTGGCATCCTTGAATTTATTTTCAAAAAATTTAATTTAAATTCATCTTTTTAATTCACCAGCCGGAACTCTGTCACTTGAATTTGAATTTAACTTCTCATCAGCTCTGGAAAATTTATCATCGAAGAATTCAATCAAAATCATCTAGGCAACTCATCTTGAATTCATCATTCAAATCACTTTCTTGTCAAGAGTCGTTTTATTCAAATTTGCCTTAGAGAATTTTAAATTTTCCTTAGGAAAATTTCACAATTTGAGCACTGATTGGATTCTTCACTGAAAAAGTGTTGGTGAAGTGCGGAAGGCATGGAAATCCATCCATCATCACAAATGTCCAGTACCCAGAAGAAAATTTTCTCCAGAACGTGATGAATCCATGGGTACCCAACGAACGGGTTCATTTAATTTTTTAAATTTTGAACCTTAGAAAATATTATTCTTCGCCTGTGATCATCCTATATTGCTCTCGCGTGAGAAATTTTATCAATCCATATTGCATTATCATCCATCTCTGACTTCATCCCTGAAAAATTTGCCAGTGTTCTAAGAAGAAAATTCATCACCTTGAGTTCTAGGCGTATTTTCTAAGGAAGAAAATATTTTTGCCTTAGAAAATTTTAAATCATCCTGCACTGTGAGAATTTGCCTCAGAATTTTTTTTTTATTCGTTTTCCAGTGGTGGAAACTTCATCAACTTTACTTAGAACATCTTCATGAGGGCGCTTGGAATACTTCATCTTCCAACACCTTCAATGCCTTAGGAAAAATTTATTTATTTTGAAAATTTCAACGTCTTACGAAAAATCTTCATCACCTTGTCTTATACTTCATTCTTCTTCCTAGGCGCATAGCATACTTGGAGAAAAATAAAACTAGGCCTAGCACTTTGTTTCACCACCTCATACGCCTTAGAAAAATTTTCTAACACATATTACTTTGGGCGCATATGACACTTCAAGAAGAATGTTTAACTTCACCATGCCTTGAGAAATATTTCCAACACCCCTTTAACACTCATCACCTTGGGCGCCTATCACTTGGAGGAAAATACGCCTTCATTCACCCTTCTTTCACCACGCCTTGAAGTATTCACTTACCTTTTACCTCATTTACCACCTTATCTTCACTTTTTACACCTTCAACTTGGGCGCATTTATGCATGCAAGGAGGATGACTCTTCAACTTCACTTTTTTGTCTTCACTTGACCTTATTTGGGCGCATTTCCATTTAGGTGAGGGACGAAAATCTTTGACTAGTTTGACTCATTTCTCTTTGGGCGCATTTGAGAGGGGGAGGAGGATAAACTTATAACCATGCCTTGGAGTGACCCTTCACCTTCCTTGTTTTTGTCTTGACATGCATGCTTTTGGGCGCATTTTGCCTATGGAGAAGGATAAAAAGCTTTGACTCTTTTGACTTTTTCCAAACTTGGCGCATTTCACCCCTTGAGGAGGATATTCAACACATAGAAAATATTTTCACTTCCCTTGGGTGCATTTTTCCATGCCTACAGGATGAATATTGTTGACCGCTTTGACCTTCTTCTCTTTTGGGCACATTTTCACCTTGATGAAGGATGGGCGCATTTTGCCCCTTGAGCAGGATGAAACTTTGCCTTAGAATTTTTATGCTTTCTCCAGTTTCCCTTGGGTGCATTTTGGCCTAGCTACAGGATGAAGCTTGTTGACTTTCTTTGACTTCATTGCTGGATGGGCGCATTTTGGACATGGTGGAGGACGAGCTCAACACTCATAAATTCTTCCATGCTTCTTCATCTTCCTAGGCGCATTTTCACCTAGCTGCAGGATAAAGTTCCAGACTTAGAATTTTTCCTCGTTTTTGCCAGTTTATCCATGCCCTGCTATTTATAGTGAGCCCTCGGATTTTTGCATCTCTGAAGCTCAGAATGATTCAAAATTTTGGACATTGCATCCTCATGACCTTATTGTCCTGTCGACACTGCCATTTTTAGTCAGCCTGCTATTTTTAGCCCATTTCTGAAAGTGATTTACTATAAATAGCCAATGCTTGCTTCTGATAGCTCCACTGCTCCGATTGACCTGAAACTTGAATGAGGCGCTCCTCACCACGTGACCCGACTGCTGGCATCAACGCATGCACCTGACTTGCTATTTTTAGCCTATTTCCAAAATGACTTACTATAAATAGTAAGTGCTCCATTTGACTTGAAATTTTACCAACAGATAGCCTGAAGGATGTCGATCGCAGTGGTTTACACTGGTTTTCAAATTTTTTGACTTTTTACCCTTTTTTTCAGGCTCTGAAGTTGGAAACCCTAATTTGCTCTGCATGCGTATCAAATGATCTCTGTTTGCCTTTGTTTCTGCTGCATTGCGATTAGCTCATGATTCTAAATTGCTGGGAAGCGGCTACCGGGATGCACCTGCTAAAAATAGTAAGTTCCTTACTGAGTGATTATCTCCGTTTGCATGCCATACCATCGCGAAGCTCTCGAAAAACCCACCAGGAATCATCCAACATGCAATAGAAACCTTGACATGCAAACCCTAAAAATAGCCTCGGAAGGCTGAACTCTGAAAGTTGTCATCTCACTTTGCATGTTATACTGTTGCGAAGGTCTCGAAAAACCCAGAAGGAATATCCAGACATGCAAAGAAAAACTCCACATCTGAGTCCTGAAATTGGTCCCGGAAGCAGGACTGCTAAAAATAGAAAGTTGTCTGTTTTCGCTCAAATTTTGCATGCGAACAGCCTGGTGTACTCTGAATGCTGTGTGACTGTCAGAATCTCAAAAATGCTGACTGATTGCCTGTAACTGCACACTTACTAAAAATAGTAAGTACCCGAAATTAGATGAAAACTTGCTGAGAGCCTGCTGGAAGCATACCGACAACAACGTTGAGCTCTGTTTTCAATTTATTCACTTCGTTCGACCTTGGACTGACCAGGAAAGATGAAACCCTAATTTTCAGACTTGGTCAATTTTACGCTTAAGCTCAGAGACGGGCACAATCCTCGAAAGGTAGACATCAGAAAAGAGACAGAGAAGGAGAGAGAGAGAGAAAATCCAAGCCAAAAGACCAGAATGAAGCAAAAAAATAGGGGGTCCCCATCTTGAATGGGGCGATGTGTGAAAAGGTCACAACAAGAAGCAAGGTGAATTGATATGTCCACCACTGGTGGAGAAGAAGCGGTTATTGCTTGGGAGGAAAGTGGAGGAGTGATTGGGGGTGGCAACAATAGTGGTAATGAGGGTGGAGGTGGTAGGTGGTGACTTTTTCTACTCAATTTCTCCTTCCTCTCCCTTGCGAAGCGAGTCCTCTTCAATGGTGGGAATCTCTGTAAATCCACCCATCTTTTTTTTTTTCTTGGAAGGCTCACCTTTCGATGCTTTCCTTGAATATACTTTGTGTTTAGGCTAGTGTTCAACCATCTCTTTTCTCTTCTTTAATCGGGTGGTTGGAGGAGATGATGAAGTTTCCCTAGACGGAGCAGCAACAGTTGCACTTTCAGTCCCACTCTAGTCTCATCTTCAAGCTCACCATATGTTAAAGTGGCTCCTTGTAGCTTCAGTTGGGTGATCTGCCCGTAAATCCATTGTTTTGTCCTTGCCTCTACAAGCTTCATCAAGAGATTGAGGTCATTGAACTCTCCCTTGTTCCAGTCAATTAGGGGCAACACTAAATTGTCAACTGTATCATATTGAGGATCAACCACTATGTTTTCATCCTCTACTATTTGATCTAGCACAGGAAACAATTTGACCATCTTAACAAAGTACACTATCATGCACATGTAGTGCCTCATTCGCACTTCCTTGTCATCCCTACAATTTTCCCAAAAGTATTCAACATTATGTACATGGGGAAATTCTACCCCGACCATCTTCTTGAGCTTACCATATGGATCCATTCGTGGCTGGGCAGTGTGGAGCTCTAAGTCGTACTCATTCAATTCATTATCAGAATACTCTGCACATTGGGATGTGGGGAGTGCATACATACCCTGACCAAATTTAGGGGTATAAGGGATCCCCGGCTGGTGTTTGTCACTCAGGAGGGTGTGAGCACACTGTAATTGTCTTCAGAGCTCAAGGAGTACCATCTGGTCATTCGGGTATCGGGAAAATTTATAGGGTCTCTCTGAGAAGCCCTCAACTCAGATGTAGGTAAATTTGGGAAATTGAATGAACAAAAAGTTGAACCTATGGATAAAAGCGTTAGCACTATGTGTGACCCTTTTTTCGAAGTCACCCCCAAGCAATCTGATAATATGGCTGATGAAGGCATCATTAACACTGTAGTAGTCCTTCTTGAAATTCTTGTATTGGAGTTGAGGATACTTATCATATACCTTTAGCTCCCTTCTTGGAGTTTGACTGGGAGCCACAAATAAACTTCCGTATTGTATCTAGTCAGCTAGTAGATAGACCAAGTATGATGTCATGTAGAACTTCAAGGTCTTCTTTACTACCACAAACTGTTCATGCAAGCAATGACTAATCATTCCTGCCTAGTAGAATTTGGTTTCCCCTCAGAGGATTTCTTCCATGAAGTACAACATCCACTCCCGAAAGAAGGCTACAGTCGGAAGGCCCATAACTCTGCTCAATAAGGTTACCAAGTCATGGTAATCCTCCTAGAAGTCACTTCGAAATAGCTCTTGGGGCACTTTGTTTCCACTGCCCCTCTTCTCCTTTAACTAGTATTGATTAATAAGTTTTTTTCATTTGAGGGGGTCTGCGTCTCATGTGGTTTTGGCATATTCCTTCATTGTCTCTTCCATTTCATTGAAGGTAGGGATGTGAAAGGGTTTCCCTATTGACTTGGCAGATAAATCAGCTAGTACATTGCCATCCATGTCTACAATTCTTCTAGTATCTTATTGATATGCCTCTTTGTAGGCCATCACAAGCTCGGGAGCAATGAGAGTGGGCAGGAAACCAGTAGCCTTGGCCAACCCACTCTTTCTAATATTCCTATCATTTTCTGTGGTGGGGTTGACAACAACCCTTTGCTTGAACTCATCGATGTCTATATGCCCCAGGTTGGTATTCGAGATCTCCTTCCAATCTATGGTGACCTTTGACTCGAGGGGCTCCCCTTGGAACTTGTATTTCATTTGGTCTTTATATTCTTTTCCCCTGGGCACCTTGATAACTTTCTTTCCTTTTTCCTTCTTTATAGCCACCTCCAAAGGCCCTGCAGTTGTTTCCATATATCCTGTAGGCAAGAGAGCAGTGAGCACATTCAGTTGTTAAAACATGAGAAGCGTTAGCCAAAATCTTGCAAAAATGATGTTAGATTAGGTAACTCATCATTCAAAGGCCTTAACATCTCTTTCAGATCAGCATTGGCTCTTTATGGGAGGGAGTTATGACAATGCGGGCCTAGGGGTGCGGACCTCCCTGGGTTGGAAGCCGTTTTGGAGGTAGTGGTGAACATATGACAACTAGGGCATGACGACCCACATGTCCCAACTCGCATCAAGATTTGGTCACAAGGTGGGGTCCACTGAAGAGGTTAGGAAATTTTAGCAAGTGGGTCAAATATTCTTTGAAGTTTTGGAAATGTTAAGTCTGATTTAGGCTTGCAAACCCAAGGTGTGCAGAGGTAGAGGGTGGTTTGGCCGTTTGAGTACCCTACCATTAAAATGGTGCTAGCAGAGTGGCGCTCTATAGGCGGCATTCCGCCATGCGAGATTCACGGCTTCGGTGAATGACATGGCTTTAACATTCAAGCTCAAGCCATTTAGATGAAGGTGGGTCAGAAGGTGTAGGAAGGCGTTGTATGTTAGCCATTCAAAATGGAGGAGGAAAGACAAAATTCTACCTAGGGAGGTCCGCATCATTGGGTCTGTGAGGAGCTTTGGTATTTCTTGTTTGTTACTGAACACTTAAAGGGAAATGGTGGGGCTGGACCTCGTGTAGCAGGCCAACGGGCGTTAATGTCTGTTTTTGAGTGGTGGGAGCAAGATTAAAGTCTGCAAATGGCCACCTGCAAGAGGTGGCCCGCCTAGGGCATGATACTTGGTTGTTTTACATTTTGGATCAGATGGAGATGGAAATTGCGGGCTCCGCTAGACGGGGAGATGGTCACTCGAGGCCGTTTGGAATGGTGAACTGACCACAGTTGGCTATGCACGGGAGTCCGTAGGGCAAGGTCCACGAAAGGACTGACCAATTAGTCATTTAACATAGAGCAATTAGATGACATCATTGAGGTCGGGACTCGCTCGTCGGAAGGGCCTTAGGGTTTTCCCGTTCTTGGGTAGTCATTAATGTGGTGATAAAAGGGGAGCAAAAACCCACAAAGGAAGGTACACATCACATAAATTGCTTTTTTTTTTAACTTAGACGACATACCTGACGGTGGGGTCCACCGGGTGGATAGACAGGCCCCGAAGGTCGTTCGGAACGACGAAAATCCGCAAGGAGAACTCCGCAATGAGTCTAGACTTAAGCATTTGGGTGCGGTTAAGCTTGATTGGCAATGACTGGGGCGAGATCCACCTATAGGGAGGATGTGAGCAGATAGTCATTTGGAAGAACGAAGCTCGAAAGGCATTTTGCAGGCAGAGGCTCGCACTATCGAACCTGAGAGGGCCAAAGGATCTCCGTTTTGGGCTTATGAATTTCGGTTAAGTTCAGGATGAACGAGTGGGGTGTCTTCCCATGAAGGCAGGTCCAATGAAGGTATCTGCCAATTTTTGAAGTTTAAACATTTTAGGGGAAAGGCAACAATGACGGTCACACTGCAGGCTCGCAGGGCATGAACACCCTGGTTCAAGAACGACCGCGGGAGGTCCAAGTCTCACAAGCCTCCAGTGAATGTTTTCAAAGGTTTTTCAAGATTTGAAGATATGGGTTTTGACCACCGAGGTTGGTTCTAGCTAGTTTCTTAGTTTTCTCCTACCAAAATCTAGCAACTTTCATGAAAATAAAAGAAAACTTAAAGTGTGCCCTGTCGGTGGAATACCAAACTGAATAGCTTAATGGAATCGATGAAGAAATAACAAGCAAAGACCTCAAATCGGTGAAGGAGCTTGGTGGGCATGACAATGGCGTTGGCGGGAGGCTCTGACAAACTCTTGAAATTCCTGACGGTGAAAATGATAGCTCAAAATGGGCTATTTATAGACCTTTTAACATTTAATGCATGCCATTAATGTGGGTACGATGGTGGCTGCAGTTGGTGAGAACACATTTCAAGAAGGGTGGCAAGAAAGGCAGAGTTTGCAGAGTGGACGACTCCCTGGACTTGGCCGTCAGGTACGCCGACAATCAAAAATGACACAGGAGGGTGCGGGCCCCGCTGGGTAGGAGGATGCGTATAGCTTGCCGTTTGAGATGGTGAAAGCAAGGTGGATTTCTGTATAGAGTGGCCCGCATGGGCGGACCTGCAGTGCCCAGAGGACAACAACTTTAAAGCGTGAAGGCAAATAGCTAGGGAAATCCCACAAAGGCCTAAGGCCTTGAAAATTTGAGGGTAGCAAAACTTGGTCAACTCAAGATGATTCTTCTAAGACTTTCCGACCACTTAGGACTCAAAAATAGGGGGCACACAAAATGAGGTGATGACAGAAGCGACCCGACTAATCGAAAAGAGAGAGGGTCCTTGTTCCGAACGGGGCGTGTGTGCTATAGGCACAACAATGCTAAAGATATAGTTCCATTGAAGCTCCAAAAACTAACTTAACACACTTCATACTTCACCACAACTATGATTCACACTTCTCTCTGCACCAAATCTCACACACACACTCTACACATTTTATCAACTATAGTTGCATAATGAATCAACCTTATATATACCAAACTATCCAAAACATCAATTAGGTCTGCCTAAATAGATGTACCATGCACCACATACCCTGTCAACCCAAAATACCAACACACACGCCTTGCAGAATGAACCAAAGCATACACACCACCAAAATAGTCCAACATGATCTATGATCACTCCTATGATTTCACTCCATACACTATTCAATTCTGCATGACCTCGAAACGTTAGGTTGACACCATTGGTGAAGTAACAATAGAATGAACCAACTATTCACTCACAACTCATCATGCGGACCACAAAAAAACTTGCAACTTGGAATGTACACACTAATGAAATTTGTAAACACTACCAAAAATCTGCATATCAAAAATATTCATATGTGGTGGAATGTAGAGCATTCCAACATACACTTTGTCACTGCAACTCTACCATTTCTAGAGCTGATACTCTGCCAACATTATCTTTGACTATGGAAGACATCAAGTCATGAAACTCTAGATTTAGACTCTTCCAACATGCATCACTATTACCTCAAAACCGCATAACTAGATTCTTCATAGTAGAGCAATGCAGAGCTCAAAACTGGTTCATTGAACACTAAAACTGCACTCTAGGACTTAGGCAAGTATCCAAACCATTTGGTCTTCTTTAGATCAATACTTCTGCATCTCTGTCATGGGTTTCCATCAATGAAAACACCATATATTGTCACACTCATCAATCTTCATCAATCTCCCCACTCAACAATCTCTTCACATCATCATGCTTATGTTGCCAATAATATCCTCAATGACAAACAAACTTCCAACTTTTATCCCCTAATATAAAAAGTATAATGACAAAGGGGATCTCCAAACACATACTTTTTAATTTTTAACAACTTTATCAATGTATTTTTAATGAAAAAGGTTAGCCTAAAATTTACCTAAGTTTCTTAAGGAGATATCTTTGGACTAGTTTCCCTCTAAGATCATTCCTTTCCTGCTTCCAAAGAATTACTTCATCTCTTTTTATATCACTTTTGAGTCAAGATTGGCTTGCAAGTTATCTTTATTGACCTTGTTCATTGTTGATAAGGTTTTAATGAAAATTCATAGACTTATTTTTTTTAATTTTTAATTTTTATTTAATTTTTTAGACTCCAAGAATCGGTTGGGTATCTGTCCCCCTATAAATTATAGTGCACCTGGTAAAATTTTTCATGTGATCAGTGGTGCTAGTGCGTCATGCCCTCTGGTACCACGGGTTTGGGGGGAGACTAGACCTTGTGATCTCTTGCCTGCAATAGGATGCTTTAGCCAATCGAGCTAGCCCCCCCACCCCATAGACTTATTTTTTATTATTAGTCCCTTCTATCTCATATTTCCTATCCACTTCTAGATTTTGATATTCAACAAGTATTTTTTGGAAATATTACTTAGAACATTTGAAATAAAATTCTTTTCATGAAATTATTTTCTTGTCCCCACTTATACACTACTATTAGTGACTATTAATAGATGGTTATTTAATTTGAGACACTTCCTTCAATTTCTTAATTTTCTCTTGAAGCCTCATTAACTCCTTATACATCTTACTCTTCTAAAAATAGTAAATAAAAGTAATTTATTTTCTAAAATCTAAGTCTAAGGCCACTATGAATTAAACTAACATGGTTGTGTTCTCTTCTCCTTTAGCATTAGTTGTATCCATGTTTTTAAAGTTCAATCAAAATTTCATAAAACTTTCAAACCTTCTTCATGTTGTTTTACATGAATTATTATACAACAATCTTGTCCAACTTTGTCCCATCAAAGCACCAGACACAAATCTTCCACTTACGAAAACATATAATCCTAAATTATTCTATTAGTATCATTATGTCTCAAGGCATGGAACTAAGAAGTACATACACTTACAATATATCATTTAGGATATCATTGAATCTAATGTCATCCATGTTATATACTTAAATTACAAGGGAAATAAGTTGATGACACAATCAAATATTAATTGAAAAATATATATAAATACTTTTATATAGAAATCTAGTGCAAATTATATTGATCATGTCCTTGTGTTTGATGTTATTCTTGATTGCTTGACACCCACTAATGATTCTTCATCTAATATTTTTGAGTTCCTTAAGATTACTTTTGTTTTAAAATTTCTATAGAGTTCATACCTTCCCACTTTAAATTTAGTCTTCTTCATCAATCATCATCACTTTCCCCCTAATAAAATATCATGTAATGATTATGATGATCCATTATATTTTAAGGGGAAATCAAATTATATGCCCACTCAAGGAATTATGGTGGAATTGACAAGATCCTTTAATGTGGTAATAGGGGATTACTTATACATTAATCATTTACATCAAGATTCGTATCGTAACTTAGATGATTCTTTATGTATCTATAACATCATGTCAGTTGAAACCTTGAGTTGTATAACCGTATTTATCTAAATAGGACACAAATACATAAATTTTCCTTATCACAACATCCCTACCTCTAATTAGTATCATGTCTTCTTAGAAAATTCTTGGATCAATGTGTTTAAAGGTTATCCCTTCTATCATCTACCAATTCTTAAAATTATCTAATGATAAGGTCAGATTTACCTTTCCACATTATTCCTATTAACCACTTTCTAATTTGGGACATTTATCTATTAATTATTTTTGGTTGATCCCCTTTAGTCCACTTATCCCTATATATAAGCTCTACTTCAATTTTATAGGGATTATGTTTTCCATAGGGTTGTTACTCTTACAAAGATTCCTCCTACCACTTTACCATCTACACCTATTATTCCATCTTCCTACCTATTGATATTTTTTATTGCTACACTCGGCTTTAAGGGATGACACAACACATACCTAAGGATCAAATCAATCCAAGTGATATGATAGCCCTATGTTTGACCCAATGATGAGAAAATCCAACTAAGAAGACATGAACATACTTATACACTTTGATCTCTACAAGTTTTAAGAGGGTAATCCTAATAAGGTTCATTAAGATTAAATATTTGCTATTTTACCTCCTTCTGAGCAAGTGAAATAAGTTTACCTAATTTTTTTACCTCCATTCACGTGCAAATTTTTAACCCTACATAAAAATATGTTTTCTTGCTTGATGTTCACCATATAGGTGAATAAAATGACCCTGCAACACTTATCCTTTAAGTGTAAAGTGAAAATTCATATAATACCTAACCTTTTGCTTCACAAAACTCCACACTTCTCCTTACAACTAATCAATTATTTCATCAAATAGTTTGTAGGAATCCATTTTTCATAGTTAGAGCATTCAAACGTGAACATTTATTTATATCTTGCTGTAAGATATCACCAATCATAGTATTGTTGTATTAATTCACTAATCAATTGGACCTCTTATCTTCACAATTCAACCAACCAATCTAGATCTTAACTAATAAAAAATAAAAATGATGGGCTCCTATTTTAGTGGTGAGTACAAGAAGGCTCTTTGATATTTTTTTGGTACTTCTTCACCAAGCCATTACAAAAGATGATTTTTTGTTGCAAATATTTTTGAGGATAAAGCTTATATCATGAACACTAATTATGTGGTTACCTACTGTAGCTTTGGTTTCACACTATACTACTCTTAGCAATCATGTTCATATGAAGGCACAATGATAAATGAGAGGTGAATTCATTCCAATGACTAAAAATTTCTTTGGCATCACCATTTATATATAGGCCTACCAACCCCATCTATATCATTATTTATGCTTTTTTGCATCAATGGAGCTTAGGCTATTATAGTAATTCCATTGCTTTTTCCTCTCTTTCTATGGTAGGTGGTTGATTGCAAGTAACTTATGGGAGTTGTAGAGTTGAAGAATCAACTCTAACATTGCATCAAAACACCAAATATATTGAAGGACCAACTAGCCTAACTAATGTTCAATAAACTTGGTGATATTCACATAATTCAGAGGGGGTACCTAACTGAACAATCCACTAAACCCTTGTAAAGATTCCATTTAATTATTAACCAGGGCTAACATAAACTTGTGATGATGCTCGCATTTATATGTACATCCAAAGACTCTACACTACCTATATCATCCTAGTATAGGTGTTTACACATGTGGAAAAAACATAAACTACATAATAGTAAAAATAATTGAATTTGAAACTATTTCTATGGGTACTTACAGCTAAAGACTGTGATTAGTTCACTGTCAAAACTAAACTCTGTAACTAACTAATGCTGCTAACTTTGATTCACTCTGAAGGATAATGCATTGAGACAAACAAAGCATGAAATACAAGACAAGATATTATTAAGGATTTCATTCACATTCACAACATGAAGAATCTAATTAAGACAAATTCAATAATGAAGGTATCTACTATAACAATAGAGATAAATGTGCAAAAATTAAAGTGGGGAATAGTTACCTTGAGTGGCCCTTGCTCAGATAAGATAAACTCAAATCTAGCTTCTCAAATCAATTAACCATAATAGTAACTAAAAAAATCTTCATTGCATAGCTCAAGATTTCATAATCTAATAAGAATATTTAGGGATATCTTATTCATAAAAAAATAATTTAAAACATGTATTGTTTGTGTAATAGAAGAAAAATATTTGAACATATCTATCTGCTATATCTGCTATGCTTGTTATTCTCCTTAACCATTGAACCATATCTATACATAGGTGCGAGGGAGTCTTATTGAAACAAGGAATCAAAACAAAAATCTAAATGCAAATCACCACTCTGCTACAAAATAAAGTGTGACAAAGTCCGCATAACTAAAAACATAACTGAAAAGGTAGAAAAATTTGATTAGGATTACAACTTTGCTACAATGGTAAAACAAAAATTTGGACTTTGGAAACAATCACGTTGGATTCCCAATCATAGTAGGTTTCCTCTCCTTTAGTAATCTTATTAAATGACATTATGACTCACAATCATCTTGATAAATAGATGCCTCCAATTCTACAACTGCTACATTCTTCTTATTTTTGAACTTCCCCTACATTGCTATTTGAAACTCCTTTAGTTGTGAGCTGTGATTCTTAGTTGCTATGGGCTACAGTCTACTTGCTCCAGCTTCTTGGATGCAAAGAGTTAGTTCATCTAAACATATACACAATACTAATAACCATAATTTAAACATAGATATACATTGCATTCCATACAAACTCACACATTTTAACCATGCAATAAATAACATACCATAATCATATTTCCATGTACTAAAACCAAGTTCAAGTTGCACGATGATCATAAAAAGATAGTAAAGTTTAGGAATATGTATGAAATGAGTATCTGGAAATGTCTAAAAGTATATACTAAACAACAAAATACTAGCTAATAATTGGCCTCATCATTCCCCCAACTAGACATTTTCTTGTCCTCAATAAAATCAGTTAAGACTAGAGGTCCTCCCTGAGATCTATTATCATATCCACTCCTTTCAACTATTTCAAGTAAAAACCTCCATAGCATGAAAATCTTTCCCATTTGACATTCTCAACTTCCTCTCATTCTTCGTTCTTTTCTCCTGTCCAATGTGGCACTGGGTAGAGAAGCATAGGTGGAGAGAAAGTAAGAGGTATTCATATAAGTCCCTTTTTTGACAATGTCCATGTACCTGTGGGTCCTTTCAAGTATGGTTATGAAGTTGTATAAAAAGCGGGGTTCCTTTTTCTGCAATTCAGGGGTCAAACTTTCCCATCTTTCTTGTACAAAATAAAAAGAATGATGGATAAGACCTACAATTAGTCTTTGCATCCTGTCATAATCATTTATTCTTAAATTCATAATTTTCTTTCCCACACCCGTGTACTTCAGAAGTTCCATCCATCTTATATTATTACACTAGGGTTCTTGGATTCTTTTCTAACCTAAAGAGCAATTTATTTCTCTATCTTAACATAATCCTACATGATTTCACCTCTTTGTGTCTCATTTCTGAAGTAGGAAGCTAATGCCTTGATCTATAAATCACCCAAAAATATTAATGGGTTCCATTCTGTATTGTCCAGCACATCATAGTTATGTAAATAAAATTCACATAACTGATCTTGCATATCAGGTGTAGAACTAGCAAAATATGTAAAAATTTAAATTTCCTGCTCATGGAAATTGGTAAGTTACTGATCAGTTGACTGAATTGGAAACTCAGGAATTTCTCTTGTAAAAACAAAACATAAATTCTAGTAGGAGGTTTACATTTGATGATTTGTTTAGCATTGTCTACTATCTCCTCAATTCTAATTGCCATCTTTTTCAATTCAACTTCCTTGTTTTCCAATACTTTGTTATGGTCTGCAATCATCCTTTCTTTTTCCTTCTCCCACTCTTCTCTTTGCTGGGAGAATTCTTGAGTTATTTTCCATAATTGATATGCCAGAGACATTGTGGTGTGATAAGTTGGAGTTATTATGAAAGGGGGTCTTCTACTTTCAACTGCAATTTATATATTTCCTACCTTCACTATGGAAAAGCTATGCAAGTAAGTCTAGTTTAGACCTGTGCCCATATGTGTGAAGCTTCTCCTCCAAATCCTTAATTTTTCAGTCTCTTTCCTTGTTTCTCTATTCATAAGACTTTACTAATTCCTCTAATTGTTTGATTTTGTCCAATGCTTCCTGCAACTCTTTCTTGACATTCCTCTCTTCTATAAATAAATTTTTATCCTTCTCCAAAAATAGATCATCATCACCCACAATATAATCACAACCCTCACTAATAGGGCTTTGTGGGGTTCTCTTCCTTGTATTTTTAGCAACAAAAAAATCCTTTGAATTAGATTTAGAGGCGGTTGAGATATACCATTTCCTTTTAACAGGTGTATGAACATTCCTAGAAACATTTTCTTTCAGTTTTGAATCTATTTCCACTGTCATAGTATTTTCTTTCTCTCGCTTCTTGATTGAACCCCTCATAACACCCTTCTTTTTCAGGCAATGTGAATGCCTTGACTGGGTGGGTTTCTTCTTCTGCACTTTTATGCGTGCAGAGGAAGATCCATCTTTCCTCTTTCTAGTTCTTGGTGTTTTGGAAGAATTCGGGGTTTCTTGGATATCCTCTACTGTAGGTTGCTTAGAGGCTATAGGTAGGTGAATTTTGTAGACTCTACTCCTCTAGTTCTCCTTTGCTACAGGTAGATGAAGTAGTAGGTGAACCAAAGGGAATTTCCTTCACTGATGTAGTAGGTGATTCCAATTTTTTTGGGACAACTGGTTCTTCAAGAATGTGATTGATATGATTACAAATTAAGAAGCTTTCCCATGAAACATGTGGATGCTGTACCCTTAAACTTCTTTTTACCAATATGGTAACTAAGCAATAATGTGACAGTGTTGTATTGTCTCTCTTTTTTTTTTATATATTCATAACTCATTCATTTCAATAGGTTTTAAAGAAAATTGGGAACATTAACCCTCCTATTATGGCGAAGGAGGATCGAAAGCTTGAAATGAATGGTATATAATAGAGACTACCTACCATCACATGTAAGATACTTAATAACATATGCAACAAAAAAATCCTGAATCCATGGTAATGATAACATTTTAGTACCTTGGGATGTTGAGTTGAGGTTCTCTCCATGCTCCCTAAATTCATCTCTGGAAGCTACAACATTTTCCCTGATTGGGAATTTATCTCCTCTTGGCAAGCTAGACACTTCTACAATTGTAGCTTCTGAAGAATCAACCTTTAACCCACAAACAATGGCTTCATCATTTTGAAGTGTTTCTATAAATTGTTGTGTCATATCCTTGCTATTTTTTTTCAGCTTCAAGAAATAATGCAACCATCCCGCTTGTCTGAAAATAGGAAAAACCAACCTATCTTCCAATATTTTTTGATGTGTAGATGGTTCTTTGAGAACTATATCTCCACCCATGATGGTAAACTACTCTATTCTACTCAAATTTTCTACTTACAACTTCAATCACACTAATCCTTTCTGTCTATATACTTATGTTCTTCAAATTCAATTGCTTCTTTCCCTTTGAGCTTGAAATGACTTAAATTATGGCTTGGAAATAGGGAAAAGAAAATTACACAAATGACAAAGTGTTGCAGAAAGGTTTTTGGTGGCTTAATTTTGGCTTGATACTCACACAAGAAAATTTTGAAAACCAAGAAAATGTACTCTCCTCCCAACTTAAGATGTTAAGTGACCTCACTTAATAATACTTTCATAGGTTGAGGGTGTTATTACATGTAGTGGAAATATGAAGAAATGAATACAAAGCATGAAAAATTAAAAATGTAAACATGTCAAAAAATAATTACAATCTATGCTAATTATGGAAAAGTAGTATGTGTACCTATTAAAGTGGAGTGAACTAAACTTAGCATGTGTGACACTGATTAGGAGTGTCTACAGTGTGATTATGATTTGACCATTGCTTAATTGCAATTGGTGATATATGAAATGATAGCTTGGTGCATGGTAATGGAAAGGCTACAAAATGTATGACTTATGGGATATGAAATGATATGCTGAATGCATGGAAATTGATGAATGCGATGTGGGATATGATGGGGGTAGACTGCATGTAATTAAATGATAGCTATATGGATGTATGTACGAAAAAATGAAGTGTATGTGGATGACATGCAATTAAGTTGGCGAATAAATTTGAAATTTTTGATAGGCAAGTGTTGTTGGCACCTTTAACAATAGGTCCCTCTAAATTTTGTAGACCTATTTACTGATGAAGCTATAGGCCCTATTGCATCATGGACTGTACTTGAAAAGGATTGTTAATTTTTTCACCTATGCAATGTGTGCATGTGAAGGGAGATAGAAAATTATACCTAGTTGACTTCAATAGGTGAGTTGTGTAGCTCATCTGTAACGCCCCCACCACGAAACCCTAGAGGACAACACACTAACACCTAAAACAAATTTTTTTTTTGAAAGTGTAATATTCACATGATAAAAAAAAGAAACATTAACTTAAATTCTATTCTAAGTCCTCTAAGGTCCACGACTACGCTACTAGATTCCCATCAATTAAACTAGCTAGAACTAAAAATTATTACATTTAATTAAATTCCATCTACAATATGAAATTACATCTAATCATCTCATTTAATTGAACAATCAATATGAGAAAACCATAACATGTAATCAATAGAGATCATTTAGAATCAATCCATTTAACTAACACATGTAATAACATCTTTACATTGTCCAATACATAAGAGAGTTCAACATTTGTTTACATCATTACATTGATAAATTTTGACAACAATGCCTCCTCGTAGACATGTGAGGAGAGTACATCAAAAGTATATACATAATACAATAGAATTATGGTATAATACAAGTATGTGTAATGATAATCCACATGAATTGGTACAAGTGTAGGAGTCACCACGAACATGAACCAAGTGAGGGAACCCAATAGAGTACAAGACACATTCCACCCGACTATATGGAACCCAAAGGTCCACCCCCCATGCTAGGAGATAGCCCACCACCACAATGACAAAAAGGTGAAAACCCACTACATAACAAGGCTATAAATGATTCCAACATGCAAGTAAAAAATATCACAACACAATAGTAACACTGCTTCTAGAGGCACACACATACATAACACGAAAATGTAAGTCAAGGGAATGTTAGGTTGTAGCAGAGGAGAGTGTCATCGCATGGTCTTGGCATGGGTTGTCCTGACAGTCTCTCACTAGATGCTAGCCCCCATCTATGGTTGTCCTGACAATCTCATATTAGACGCCGGCCCCATAGGGCGACACATGCGAAACCAACTTCCTTTCGTGAAGACAAGGAGGTTGGTCTTGCCAACTAGGACTTCTCAACCCATCCTTAACTTGAACGAGCACTATAGGCATGGGTGAGGCATTTGATTATCTTGATTAGAGTGAATTATTACCCAACCCACTAGTATATTAATTATGTTATCACATAATTAAGGAACTCCCACATGGGTTGTCCTAGATGCCACTTTGTGCACCGACCCCCATTGAGAGCCACTCCCCCTTCTACAACTAGAACACCCAACCGAATCAATAGGGCAACCAACATGCACAAATCCCATAACCGTATGAGCATACACAAAAGTGAGGCATGAACCATCCTGCACACATAATCAACCATAAAGAAAGTGCACAGTGTATGGCTAAAAACCCCCTCAATAAAGCACTTCAAATACCACATCAACCAAGATTATAGGGTCATCACATATACTTAGCCTACAACATGGTTTCCAAGCCTCTAGAAGACTATTAACATCTACCTTACACAAAGGACCACTTAATCAAGTACAAACGTAAACCTTCCATTAACCGACAATGACTCAAAAGACATCTTATAAGCAACAATTCTAATAGTTTAATCCATTAAATACATAGTGAAATTAATTTCTACTTTTAAATCATTGAAAGTAATCGAAACTAGAAGTCATTGTTCAAACATCAAAAGAATTATCTAACTTATATATATTATTTTTCCAATTTGAAATAACGAGTTCATCCAATATTTAATACATGCTTATAGATAAATATATGCGTACATATATATATTTATGTATACATGTGTATATACATATAGATATTCTTTATAGATATATAAAGATATAAGTATATATATATATATACCTACACATACATATGTGTATATATATAATATATATATATATTTATACAAATATATTTTAAAGTAAATACATCTAGATTTTCAACTTACTGTTAACATATAGTTATTAGGAAATTAACTGAAAGATACATACAAATATTCTTTATACATATATATATATATATACATATATAAATATATATATATATATATATATATATATACATATATAAATATATATATTTTATATACACATCAATGCAAATACATGCTGATACCAAATTCAGTAAAAGAGTACACACTTAAGAGTCTATAACTAGCGTAGTTAAGAGTTTAAGTCGACGACCCCTGTCACCACTCATTAACCATTGGAAATTGAACTTTGATGCATACGATTTTGACGCATATCAAGGATGGCTTGAAATTCAAGTTAATCAATTTGAAATCTTATTGAAGGAGACTTAACTTAACATTAAGGCATAATCAGAGGGTGGCGGTGCAAGTCAAGATAGTCCAATAGTTTGAATTAAAATGAAACAACAGAGCTTTTACTACAACCAATGCTATATTATGTTTGCATGGTGCTAAATGAGGACCAAATAGATAATGAAGCAGGGGTGGCGCCCTAAGTTAAGGGAAAGTAACGATTCAATTCAAATTACATGGCACCAGTTAGGGAGAATAAGATATTTAGGAAGAAAATAACCTAGTTAGGCAACAAACAATGAAAAGATACCAGTCAAGTATGCAGAAAATGGTGGCATAATCATAAGATTTGCATGCTAAAATAGTCACATTCAAGATCAACCACCAACGAATGACAAGTTAAGGTTTAAGACAAGTCAAGGCACAAAGAAATGCAGTATGAATAAATATAAAACCATCGCCCACTGCACATGAAGCTTCAGTTGAATTAGCAACATGTAATATACCAATGGTTACCTAGCATGATATAAGGCGGTTGAATTATACTATCAAAATCCACAGTAAGAACATGTATTTCAAAGACTGTCGAATCTAAGGAAAAGAGTAACCACTAAAATTCAAAATGATTCTCTACCCTACCTTAATCAGATTGCTCAGTCATATTGACAGAGGTATGGATGATGGCCAAAGTAGGAAAATTTAATTGAGCACGATAGCTACTGCAACACCCCAAGCAAATATGCGACAAAGACAATAAGGCTAGAGCATAGTTTATCAAGAGGAGCAATTCAAAAATGAGGACCAAATTGTTGGCTAACAGGAATAGATGCTAAAGATGAGGTGTATGATGATTCCAATATCCCAATAATTATGATGATTCCAATATCCCAATAATTATCCTCTCATGGAGTGCGTTAAATACCAAGCTGCTTAATTATGACAAAAAAGGAAAGGAAGCTTAAGGGACTTCCAAACAAATCCATTAAGTAGGGAAAAAGACGTGGTTTGGTAGAATACATGGTTTACAGGATATGCACAAGATAAATACATTTAATCATGTTCAAAATCAGAAATATTTAAACCAACAGATACTTTATTTCCAACTGCATAACCATTCAAGGTCTTTCTTGTTCAAACAAAAATAAAATTCAGAATAATGGAACTTGGATTAATTTGTTTTGCTGAGCTGAAAACTGATGCAGAGCTCTCTATCTCCAAAACGCTTCCAATCTCCACACCCACTGCAAAGCCACCAATTCCAAAAACCCCCAAACCTAAAGAGAAGTTTTTCCAGAACAAGAAAACTCCCCGAGAAATAGAATGCCAGATTCCTTTTTGAAAATTAACCGAGAAGCCCCTTTTCTTATGCAAAATAACTAATTTATTTACTCTCCCTCAATGCCTCTTACTGCATGCTCTTTATTACTTTAATTAATTAATTTAATTTTCTTCCACTACCGTTAGTATCCTCTATGTTATTTTTTTTTTTAATTTTCACCACACCTTTTCATTTGCGTAGAATTAAATCAACTTTTACATTATTTAAATTATTAATTTTAACCTTTCATTACAACTTTGTTTGCACAATTACCATAATTAATATATTCATTTAAATTTTTCTTTATTAATCCATTAATTCAATTTATTTAAATCAAACAAAACATTAATAATATTTTATTTATTAAAATTACAAATGTATATTAAAACATTTATTTAAAATTATCAAATACCTTTTATCCACAATAATCTTTTAATTTAATATAATGACCAATCAAACATTAATCAAGCAAATAACTCAAATGAACTGAGTACCCAATATTATTTGACCACAAAGCTCAATGGAAGATAAAACAACAACAACACCTACAAGTTAATTCAAACTGATCACACAGATAGGGAATGACAAACAAATACTCATCCTTGACAAGGATGATGGCTCAACGTGGGGACCTGATGCTATCTCCAAATCAACAACGTCCATTGGGATTAAGGCATGCTCAAACTTGGAAATTTAGGTGGAGTCGATGCCTAGTACCTGCAACCTACAACAAACCACATAGCCAAACATGTACATAAACAAATAGGAAAACACACCGTGAAGGGAAAATCGTAGCGTCACAGGGCACTCACAAGCGAGTGATGCGACCCTATTCCCCTTCACCAATACATAAACACACAATAATCAGATATCAAATTATGATAAGAACATACATCTAATAATCACATAATTCTCATATCAATAAAACCCACATAATCAATTACTCTGATCTACTAAGCATGGTCTAATCATAAACACCATATATAAAAGTGTCATGAAGTAACATCATAATTGAGCATCAAAGTATCAAAATATCCAAATATCATCAAACAAGATATCATAATGTCCCAATACAACTAAGTCACTATCAAAAGAAGAAAGCAAACTGAGTGGAACTGCATTATCTGCTGAGTCAACTAGAGAACTTGTAGTATCTACTATCGAATCTTTGTTGCTTGTTACAATGTCTTTATCAAGATTACTGCCTAGTTCAATGTTTTTGTCATGATCACTATTTGGTATAATGTCTTTATCAAAAGCACTGTCTGGTCCATATTGTTGTATCAAGGAAAGAAGGAAGTCATCCTTCTCTACTGGATTTTTAAAATTTTTAGTCTATGGCCATTAACCAGTAGTTAAAATTTGACTGCATCAATTATTTGCAACTTGACTACTCCATTTGGGAAAAAATGTTGTATTTCATATGGTCCTAACCATCTTGTTTGTATCTTTCCTTTATAATATTTATACCTTGAGTCATATAGAAAATACCAATCTCCCACATTGAACTCCTTTCTATTGATAAACTGATCATGCCATTTGATTCTTTGTTTCTGAACAATCTTAGTGTGGTGCATAGCTTCCATCCTTCTCTCATCTAATCCATTCAAATTGTGTAATCTTTCTTTTTGTGCTCCTGTCAAGTCCATATCCAGTTCAACTACTGTCTTGAGTGTTTTGTATTCAAATTCAATGGGCAGTACTGCCATTTTTCCATACACCAACTCATATGGTGCAAATCCTGTTGTAGTCTTCTAAGTTGTTTTATAGGCCCAAACTACATTAGGTAATCTTTCCTATGAATCTGCATTATTTTGGTAATGATATTTTCAATCTCCCTATTTATTACTTCTATTTTCCCATTGGCTTGAGAGTGATTGGGTGTTGATTTCCTATGCCTTATTTCATATTTTTTGACCAATTTGGTAATCAAATTTGATGTGAACTAGGGACCTTGATCTGTCACAATTTCTCTTAGCACTCCATACCTTGTAAATATGCCTTCATACAAGAATTTGGATGCATTTCCATCCTGAGCAAATTGTAATGCTTTGACTTCAACCCACTTTGTTAGATAATATGTGCAAACTAAGATATACTCCATGTTATTGGATGTTGGTGATATTGGGCCAATGAAGTCTATCTCTAATTTATCAAATGGTGCTAGTGCCAACTGAGGTTGTAAAGGAATCTCATTTGTTTTGGTTGGCCTTCCCATTCTTTGACACTTGTCATAAATCCTTGTATATTTCACTGCATCCTTATGAAGAGTTAGCCAATAATAGCTAGCGGTGAGAATCTTGAGTGTTGTCCTCTTTGCTGCAAAGTGTCCCCCATAGGGTTCATCATGATAAGCTTAGAGTATATCAAAAACCTCATCCTCTGTTGCAAGTATGAGCTAGTTTGGTGGTGTTGTCATTGATGTTTTCATTGATGTCAACAAAGTTCAGTATGTTGCATATTGTACATGTATGGTTGAGATATTGATGAGATGTTGTGAGTAAATGGAGCTATCTTATATAGTTGCAGATGCGTTGTGTTGATGAGCTTCCAAGTGCTTTTGAGAAAATTAATAAAGAAGTGAAGTCAAAAGAAGGAATGTATTCAGATTGTGCTCCGGTATGTGCTCCAAATTTCTCCTATGTTTATCCCATGCCTATGCAGACTTGAAGGTTTGATAAAGGTGATTTAGTGGTGATATCTCCTGAGTTTTAGCTTCTGGTGTGATGGTATGTGAAAGTTACGTTCATCGGTATGTGAATTATTCTGGCAGAGTCAATATTCTGTGGACTGAGAGAATTATTGTTGCTTTGCAATTTTCCTCTATTTTGTTTCATATCTTGCAGATCTGGAATAGGCTTTATGAAGGTCTTTTCTATGCTTTGGCGAAGAGGTTTTAAGTCTGGAGATCTCAAAATCATGTTTCAATATTTCTGTGTGTGTCTACATAGTCCGAATTGCCTAATGAAAGAAATTCAGTGATTAAAGCCTATTGTTCTTATTGTGGATGTATCTGGAAGGTTCTAAGATGTATTCTCATGCTTAAGGAAGTGTGTTGTGGAATCTGCGTGTCATCTTCTAGTTGGGAAGTGTGTACATCAATAATTAATTTTGTTTTCATTAGGTTTAGCCAACCTATTGTTTACACTTTATTTGAGGAATAAAATTTAATTAAGAATTTAGCGTGTAGAAGATTCAAGAATATTATTTGTGGTCTTGGTTATATGTTTTATTGGTCCACTCTTTTTCCTTTCCACCGTAGGAATTTAGAGTTTCCAACCTAATTTTAATTTATGAAATGATGTATTGTGGTTGACCTTGGAGAAAATTTCTAAAGTTGAGAATAGTATAAAAGCAAGTTGAGTTGTGAAGAATTGTAAGATAGAGTGATGCAAAGTGATGAAATCGTGCCACAAATCATAAGAGAAGAAGTGTGTGTGAGTGAGTTGTGATAGCAGTTTTTTAGTTTGTTGAAGGCAGTGAACTGAAGGTTTATGTAATCCTGCGAATGTGCTATAATTGTAGTGGTGGATCTTTTGTTCTCTTTTGTATCTATTGGAAGTGAGCCTCTCTGTTGGATAGTGAGTCCTTTGTAGGCAGTGAGCCTTTGTATTTAGATAGCGAGTCCTCTTTTGGGCAGTGTGCCTTTTTATTCAGTTTATAATCTTTATATTGTGAGTTAACCCTCACCGTGGTTTTTCCCTTATTGGGTTTTCCATGTAAAAATCTGGTGTTCATTGTGTTGATTTACTTTTTTTTATTTATGTTTCATGCTTATAGTTAATAATAGAATAGTGTGGTTGAAGATTTGATAAGTGATAAAGTTTTAAGTTTGAATTTGTGTGACAACTATTTCACCCCCCCTCTCAGTTGTCCTACACATGTTTAACATCCTCTCTTATTCATCTCCTCATAATATTATATATACTTGTATAAAATAAGTAACCAACTCTCTAGGAGTAGGGAAAAATTTTGAGTACCAATTGTCTCTTTTCTCTAGGGGAGAAATGAGGTGGTATCTGTCCTGCTACTGGATAATTGGCAATATCAACAAACCAAGGTGTGTGCAGTGGTAGAGAAAATAGATTATCATCTAGAAAAAAATCATCAAAAACACCTTCTACTAATTGATTTAGTCATCTAGATAGAAAATTTTCCACCACATTTTCTTTTCCTAGCTTATCCACTATGGTAATGTCAAATTCCTACAGTAATAATAACCCTTTGACAAGTGTGCCACCAACCACAAGTTTATTTATTAAATACCTTATTGTAGTGTGATCAATGTGGATAAAGACTGGATACCCTTTGGTGTAATTCCTAAAATTGTTAATTGCATAGACAATTGCTAACATTTATTTTTTTGTGACTGTGTATTTGAGATTTTCCCCTTGTAAATTCTTGCTAATGTAGTACATAGCATACTCCTTATTACCTTCCTTCTATCCAAGTACTAATCCTAGAGAAAATTTAGAAGCATCTATGTGTATGTGGAAAGGAAAAGTCTAGTTTGACCCTCTTAAGATAGGTGCTTTGGTCAATGCTGTCTTGAGTGTTTCAAAAGAGTGTTGGCATTCTATGGTCCAATAAAATTCTATATCCTTTGTGAGTAGAATAGATAAAGGTGCTACAATTTTGCTAAAGTCCTAAATAAATCTGCTATAGTAGCTAGCATGTCCTAGAAAACTCTTAACATCTCTTTTTTTTTTGGCACAAGGAGTGTGGAGATTATCTCAATCTTATTTAGATCCACTTTAATAGCTTCACTTGATACAAAATATCTTAGCACAATCCCTTGGGTCATCATCGTGAAAAATTTCTCATGACTTAGTGTAGATTATGTTCTTGAAACCTCTTTAAGACCTTCTCTAGGCTATTAAGTGCTTCACCATATTTTTTTCCATAGATTGTGAAATCATCCATATAGATTTCCATGGAGTCATGTGCAAAATCTGAGAAAATACTTAGCACCGCCCTTTGGAAAGTGGTTGGAGCATTACATAGTTCAAAGGGGAGAACAAAATAAGCATTTGTGCCCCAAGGGAATGTAAAGGTGGTTTTATCGTGGTCCTCTAGAGCTATTCTAATCTAGTTATATCCATAGAATCCATCGAAAGAAGTACTTTTTACCTGTTAGGGAGTCAAGCACTTGATCAATGAAAGGTAGTGGAAAGTAGTCTTTTCTAGTGGCTGAATTTAATTCTCTATAATCCACATAGTATCTCCATTTACCTCCTTTATTTGGGACAATAACTAGAGGTGACACCCATTGACTGTCAGAAATAGGGTAAATGAAAATGCATCAAACAATTTTTGTAATTCAGTTTTGACTATGTCTCTTAATGCAGGGTTCATTCTCCTTTGGGGTTGTATGATTGGTTTAAAAACATCATTAATGTATATGTTATACATGCATAGGTCTAGATCAATCCCCTTCATGTCATGGTAATCCCATGAAAAGCATGTTGTGTGTGCCTTCAACATAGTGCTTAGGGAAGTTTGTTGTGCAACAATTAATTCACTGCTAACATTTAGCATTCTACCTGACATGATTTCTAAAATTTTGGATGCTGATTGTACAAATGAAAGTTCAAGTCCTATATTTGGGACACATTTTTTTGGAAATAAAGAATGGAAAATTTTGAATATTGGCTTCGATGAATTGGTAGGTATAATATTCTATAGAGGATCCTACAGACATGACAAATAGTCCAATTGCTATGGGTTCCTACCACAATTATTTTGTATAATGTGTGCTATTAAATCATCCTCATCTTGGTTGCTCAACAAGGGGCCACATTCAATAGTCATGAGAGTTTGTAGGGAATAATGGTCTTCCTCTTCTACGGTAGGCCAAATGGTTTTCTCTAAATTTGCATGAGGTTGGGCTGGTGGATAAAGGACCAATTTCTTGGTCATAATTCCTTTTGAGATAATCATGTTTCTAGACCTACAACCTATAAATGCATTAGCTGTTGCTAACCATGGTCTTCATAGAATAAGGGGATAGCCTACAAGGTTATCCTTTGGCTGTAATACCATGAAATCTATAGGGTACTCCCATGAATCCAATGCTATGACCAATTCCTCAATGATGCCCTCAGGTTTCACTGTTGACCTATCTACCAACTATAGAATAGTGGGTGTAGGTCTAAGGTTTATTAACTATAATAGCTGCGTTGTTTCCTTAGTCATCACATTAATGGTTGCACCCAAGCAATTCAAGGTGATTTTGATGAAAGTGCCATTTATCTTAACATCTACCACCAGACTTCCAGGATTTGTATACTTAGAGAATGTTAAGGTGTTTTGATGAGAGTGCCATTTATATTAACATCTACCACTGGACTTCTAGGATTTTTACAGTCTGAGGGTCTTTTCTCTTTCTCCTTGACTTTTTAAGACAAATATCTCTCACTATTTTTGTGTAAATGGGAATATCCTTGGTGGCTTGGATGAGGGGTATCTATATACACACATCTTGAAGCTGTCCTAATAGGCTAGTTTCAGCTTGGTTATGATGTTTTTGAAAAGCTAATCAATTAGATAATGGAGGCTATAAACTTGAATTAGTTTGGTTGACCTGATTTGACCCAGTCTCCAAAGGTGGTTTATCCAAGGTCTTTGTTGAGGGTTCCTCATCTACCAACTCAATGATTTGAGGGATGAAGGACCAACCAATGTTTTCCCTGATTTGAGGTGGATATCACTCACCTCTATCCCATAAGTAGGGTATTGAATAGCCTTGTTAGTGTAGGCCTGTTGAACAGGCTTGTTATTTGGGTTAGGTATAGGTAGGGTTGGCAGTTGAGGTACCCTTGGTGGATAGGATGATAGATTTGTTGGATTAGGCATGATGGATTGCTGTTGTGGCTTCAAAAGTTGTTGTGACTGTTGGTAATTCAAAATTTGGTTTTTCCATTATTGGCCTTTTTGCCATTGAGGTTGCCATTGGTTTTGCAATACTTTCCATTGAGGGTTGTAGTTAGCTCCTTGAAAGTTTTGTTGTGGCCACAAGTTTTGTGGCTGCTGGTTCTAGTTTTATTGAATATTTTTCCATTGGTTTTGTGTGTTTTCCCAAGGTTGAGGGTTCCAGATAGAGAAATTTTGATTTCTAACTGAAAATGGTGTATTAAAATTCAAAGGATCTATAGGCATACCTTGTCTTAGTTTCTATGGCCTCTTTTGTGCAATGTAGAACAATTTTTCATCTTCACCCTCAAGTGCTTTAAAGTCTCATTTCCCTGGTCTGTCCTCTGAAATGCTTGCTACTCTTTTGCACTTTCAATTAGCTTTTCTTTGTCTACAATTAGGGTAGTATTCAGTAAGGATTGCTTCCGCCTCTTCTTACTTTTTCTTCACATGTAGAGTGTCCAATTGGGTAGCAAAATGACTTATGATGTCTTCTTTCATGTTTGAAAAAAGGTTATTCAATTCCACTCTAGAGACTCCATTAGATGTCTTGATTATGGAAGATGTTCTTTCCCCTCTAGTCCTTTAAGTAAAGGTTCTTGAATAGTTCCTACAAACTTTACAGATTTCTTCAAAAGACAATTGTGGTACATTTGCTGACCTAATAAGGTTAAGGGCATCCATGCAATCATCATTGCTTTAAGCAGAACTATAACCTTTCTACATAGTCCTCCAATGGTTCATCTTCTTTTTGAGACATCTTAAAAATGTCATCTCTTCTTCTATCAATTCCTCTATAGTAGTCCTAGTATTTCTCTAGGAAGTTTATCTTCATAGTTTTCCAATCTGGAACAAAATATCTTCCCAAACCCATAAACCATCTTAAGGTAGCATCCTTTAAGGTTTCAAAGAATATCTTGAGCCTATGTGCATCTATTGTGTAATCATAACGTCTACATAGGACATCAAACTCAAACAAGAAGGTATCTGGATCCTTAATAACAAAACGATAGAAGATAGGAAATGCTAAAGGAGGTATATTCTTTAATGCAGTTGCCCTCTCCTGGTTGGCAATGGGGAACTCAAAAGTTACATGATCGGGTGGGTCATCCATCGCTGCATCAACCATGGTTTGGAATGTCTCCTCTGTATTTGTAGTGGATATTAGTGAAAGGGAAAGTTCTTTAGGAATACCCTCACTCTGATCACCGTGATCACCAATACCCTCTTTAGCTTTGTGCGATAAGGGTAGAAATATTCCCAAAGCATTTCGCTACCTCCACATACAATAGGTGTGACTTTGTGTATCAATGAATCCTGCATAATGTTAGTAAAAAATTCTAGTGTTAATGGAATAAAACCTAATTATCCTTATGCTGGAAACAAAATATTTAAACTATGAAAGATTGAAATAACAAAGATGAATATTTGAATGTAGCACCATCCTTGACAAAAATTCCAAAAATGTAAGGCCCAACTAATGTTCACTAAACTTGGTGATATTCACATAATTCAGAGGGGGTACCTAACTGAACAGTCCACTAAACCCTTGTAAAGACTCCATTTAATTATCTGTAGACACGTAAAATGTATTGATTGGCATTACACGCTTGATCTTGATTACTAACACCATTTCATCCTTAATCATCTCTCGGTCTAACCATTTAATCGAATACCCTTATTTGATTAAATTCATCAATTTTCCTCCCTTAATTAAATAAATAATCATTTATCTGATTCAGTCATTCTCTCTCCTTAATTAAATCAATCAATCTGATCTAATTAACCCTAGTTCTTTATTTAATTAAATAAATCAATTTTATTTAATTAATTTCTAAAGTCTATCTATTAAATTAAATAAATTAAACCTTGTTTAATTTAATCTAACCAATCATCCCCTTTAGTTAAATAAAAAAAATATTTATTTAACTATCTCTAAAATCACATTCTTCTTATCTTTTGATTTAAATCAACCCATAAATCTAAGTCAAAATTATCACATCATCTAATCCCTCATTAAATTAATTAACCCTTGATTAATTTAATTCTAATCCATGTCCCATCCTCTAGCTTTTGCCACTTGCACATAAAATAGATTTAATTCATTTATCAAATCCCTATTTTCTCTCAACATGGCATAATAGGGGAATATTCTTCTAAATTTGAAATCCTTCCAAGTGGACTTTGTCCTTCCAACAAGACATTTATTTCATCTTTTGCATTGAGCCAAGTGGAATTTAAGACATTCCTTTTCCCTCTTACATGTCATTTCACTATTTTCAAATTCCACCTAATTGCATTTATGGGAAGATTCATGAAAATGTGCACATCCTTGGCCCATTTACATCTTGACAAGTGGCATTTGACCATTGGTTGAAAGTTAGTCCCACATTGCTTCATTTTGGGCATTTCTCCATCTTGTCTTTCTATAAATAAGAGGTTTCTCTCCTCATTTAATCATCCACAATTTGAGAAAACTTACTATACTCAATTTCATCTTCAAGCATTAGCATTGTCATCAAGCATAGCTAGGTTATTGTAGGTTTTCTCCATGGAGTTCATTTGAAGCAATCACCAAGAGGATCAATCATCACCAAATCATCAAAAGCTTGCATAGGAGTTGGGAAAGGGCCAATTTCCACATCAAATTGGCACCAAATCTCCCATGAGATCAAGAGTTTGCATGTTCTTAATAGGATTTGATTTATCTCGTTGCTTTTTCATTGTGTTCTTGTTTTTATTCCTATTTTGAGCATTGTTAATGGATTTTATGGGGAACTTTGATCTTGGCTTGCATTTGAATATTCTAATGTGTTTGTTCGTTGTGTTTTGCAGGTGCTAGGATCTTGGTTCAACATTTTGGTGCTAGGAGGGCAGATCTTATTTTCTAATCACGTTTTTATCAAAATTTTTGTGCTTTTTGTGTTTTTTTGGTGTCTATAGGGAAGTGCACCACTAGCAGAACAACGTCACTATATAGAATCTCTAACACACCAACGTCGCCATATAGCACCACTTCAAGTTAAAAACTTCAATGCTTTGGTGTTCCCGCCTAGAATTCAAAATTCTAAACTACACCGCTGATTCTATTTTCATGTGCTAAAATTTTCAAATTCTAAATTGCATTGCTAGGTGAAACAGTGACACCATCACCCTCTCTATTTTACTACAGAGCGATGCGTGCAGAATGAGCGGCATCATATAGCACCACTGGGTCCTTCAAATTGCACCCCTGTGCAGGTTCCACCACTGGAGTAAAGGAAAAAGTGAAATCTTAGTTTTTATGACATTTTATTTTTTTAATTCTGATCATTTGAGTTATTAATTGATTTCTTGACCTCTATTTTGTAGTTCTAACTGGTTTCTTGGTAGGTTGGCTTATTCAAGGTGAAGAAAGGAAATCTATTGGAGGTCTCATAATGACATCATTATATCATGATAACAAGTGTTTTTTAACACTTTAGTGTTTGATTAACACTCCTAGAGAATTCACAATTCTCTTAATTTTTTTTATTATCTTTCATGAGCATAGGACCTACTAAACTTCTTTTGGTCTCTAAATAGAACATTTCAATTTTTGCTACAAAAGGGCTTAAAAAGAACTTTAGGACAAACTCACTAGATTTGGTTGAGGATTAATAATTGAACAAAACAAATTCCATACTTCATTTTGGTGCACTAAAAAGAATCAAATCATTGCTTTGTGGATTTAAAATGAACACATGCTTCTTTGTTTTGTAATTACTTACCCAAACTAATATCATTGAAAGGACGTATGTGCTTCTCTCATGCCTCATGGTGATCTTGAGAATCAAAATGCATTTTGGTGACATTAAGTTGCGTAAGTAATTACCCACACACTTCAATTTGGACTTTAAAATTGAACAAATCTTGCAAGTGTGAGTGGAGCATATTGCATACATTCTCTCTTTGGTTCGCAACAAAGATTGATCGAGTTACAAATATGTTTTCTTTCTTTTGTTTATCTTAGAGGTATTTCCTTGTGGAAATAATTCTCACCCAAGGGAACGACCCAACTGGGAACATGCTAAAACCAAGCGACTTCCACCTAGGATATAAGTGTGGATATTGGAACAAAGGCCAATGTTATGAAGATTATTTTGATGAGAAGGGAAACAATGGTCTCTCACTGCATGGATAGTCCCCCATGAATGTAATTCCCGCATTAAAACCCTTGTGTAGAAAGGTCAAAATCCCTAGTTATTTGTTGGTGCAAAACGGTCATTCTGAAGCCACCCCACACTTTTACAACTTTTAGTAGAGATGGAAAGTATGCCATAGGAGATTCATGGGTATTGATGCTTGTCTGCCTTGAAAGAATTTTTGAGCCATGGAGGGGAGCCAGTGGGGTCAAGCATCTAACCATACACTGAAAGTAAGCATAGTTGGACTTGTCCAAGTGGGGACTCAACAAATATTGTCTCAAAAATCCATAGGGTTGTACATGTTCTTGAAATCAAAACACTTTGCTTGATTGAAAACATTGGAAGAACAAACATTTAACATGAGCATCAAATCTCAAACCCTTTAGGAGAAGCAAATATCCTTGAACGAATTCACATGTCTTTGCTTTCCCTTGGGATTCATATCCTTAGAGGTTTCCAGGCATTTGAATTTCATCTCAATTTTCTCCTACTAAAGTAAACATTAGGTAACTCTTGTTTTGATTTCCTTGATTTCTGCATGATACACTTTGTGGGATGAGAAGAAATTAAAACATTAGACATCTAGTTTCAAAACCTAATGAAGAAGTGTTTGTGGTAGAAAGAAGTCATTAAGCAAAGAATAAGAACAATTGAGCCCCACACATGTGTCTCAAATGATTTCACACAAGATCAAGATCCGGAAACCAAAGTTAAAAGCTCTTAGCCCAAAAGATCACCAAAAGTGTCTCTTAACGCTATACAAATTTAGACGAAGAATGCTTTTTAACTTTTATAGAAGAGCTTCAAGAAATAATCCAAATTTGTATGAATTCTTTTTCCAACAAAATCCAAATCTTTTTTAGGAATTTGAACACCTTGTCTAGAGTAAAGCATGTTTTTCAAAATCAAGGTCTTGTAAACAAGTGTCTTTTTAGGTACACATAGGATCAAAATCAAACCTTCATCCATCTTTCAAACATCAAACCAAGATCATCTCACCATCAACTCTTGAAAATATTGGAAAAAATTCTCCATGTTAAACTCTGGGAAAATAATTTGAAATGAATCCAAATCATCTTGTTTGATTAGATGTGTGTAAATACATCCTTCTCCATGTATTTAATCAAATTATCAAACCTTGTGGACAAGTCTATCCCTTGATAACATCCAACATCTTGGGGTTTAGGAGTTCATTATCCAAAATCAAAATCCAATAAAAAATCATCTTGTTTGGTTAGATGTGTTTAGATGAATCCTTCTTCTCACACTTAGTCAAATTAGCATCTTGAGGAAAAATTTACTCTAGGAAAACATCTAACCTCTTAGAGTTTATGAGTTCACTATCCAAATCTAAGTCAAATAAAATCTAATCCCAAATAAAAATCAAAGATCAAATCCAAGTCCTAAAGTTTAACATCTCCTTCAAGATTTCTCAAGAGTTCTAATCATCCATATCATCCACCTTTCACGCATTTCACCATCATACTTTGGATCCTTAAAGCATCCTAAATTTTCTCTTTTGTACCTAAAGTTAGATCAATCCAAAGAATTAGAGATCCATCTCCCACATTCTTGAAAATTGATCCCTATTTTATGCTACAAACTAGATCTCAACAAAAGAGGAACATGGAAGCCAACAAATAAACATCCACTTCAAATGACCTAAGCCAAAAAAAATCTGAGATGAATCCCGTTGGATCAAGCAATCCTCTAACTAACTTTCCTTCATCATCACAAAATACTCAAGAGGAAAGTCAAGTAGAGGATATCACTAAGAATTCCTTCATAATGACATGAGATGAGATCACTGAGATGGTCCAAAATCCAGAGAATCATAGAATCATCAACATCATGATGAGACTCAATCCCTCACTATACATGTTTGAATTAGCAAAACAAGGGGCTAAACTCCCTTCCAATTTTGATGTGAGTACCATTGTGGAATCACCCTTTGGGATCATGCCTCCAATTTCATCTATGCCCCCAATCTCATCTACACCTCCATTCCAAAGCATCACTGAACCCATCCCCCAAATTACATCATCCATTTATCCAACTCAACCCATTGTTAACAAAGGGAGCACATTTTTTAATGCATTACAAACACACCCCCTTGTGAATAATCAAGAGTTGGATGCAAACACCATCTTGGGAAAATATATCCCACAAAATCCATCACATCCATATGTCACCCCCACCTTTCACGATCCTAATGACCCATCATCATCATTTCATGCAACACCTCAAACTTCTCTCCCCATAACCTCGCAAGGAGGAGACTTATTTGGGCCAAGGGGCATCTTTGACACTACATCTTCATCATTCCCCCAAGGGAGTATGCCACTCACATTTCCACCCCCCCTTTCCATCAATATCCACATCACCTCTCAATTTAGGGCTTCCCCCTTTACCAAATATCAATCAACAAAATCAAATCAACCCTCAGATCGTTAATCAAAATGTCATATAGAATCCTTCCATCTCTTCATCAGCATCACAACAACAGATGACAACCATCCCAATAATGCAAGCCACCACCATCACATCATCAACCATCCCCCAGGTATCCCAAAAGATAGTCTCTCAAGGACCAAGTGTATCAATCACACCATCCACCACCCAAATCCCAATCATCAATATGATGATAACTCTCACCACAACAATAAACACTATACCAAATCCACCACCATCACCACCACCTCCACCAACAAACACAAAGGTATCAAGCCAATATAGCATTGAATTACAAGCTTCTCAACAAGCTACCTATCAAAAGGAACTTCAACAAATCCAAAACTAACAAGCTACAAAACTAGCCACTAAGCAAGCACAAACACAATTAGCTGCACAACAAGCCACTCAAGTAGCACACGCCACTCAAGCAACACAAGCCTCTCAAGCAACGCAAATCACTAAAACCACACAACAAGTGCAGAAGGCTGCTCAAGTCCAAGCCCTATTACAAAAACAACAAATTTCCCAACAAGCACAGGCATAAGCACAAGCTCAAGCCCAGTACCAAGCTCAATAGATGCAGGCACAAGCACAAGCACAAGTGCAAGCATAGTACCTCACACAACAATAAGCAACTCAACAACAAGCATACCAACAAGCACTGGAACAATACCAAGAGAAACAAGAAGCAGCCCAACTAGTAGCCCAACAACAAGCATTGTTGGTGCAACAACAAGAAAAAGCTGAACAACAAGCACTATTAATGCAACAACAACAGGATCAACAACAAGCTTTTATTGATACAACAAGTACAAGCATACTTGGTGTATTAGAATGTGCAAACACCATCCATCAACACAACAACCAATCCACCCATCCCTCCAACAAGTGAACCATCACAAAACACCTTCATCCCACCCCCTGATCCACAAAATGATGTAGTAACACAAATTAAGTTACTCTCACAACAAGTACTTTATCTCCAATCAGGGAGAACCATAAAGATACCTAACAACTTGTGTCCCTATCCATTTGATAGGAGCCTTGTAATGAAATAATTCCCAAAGGGATTTGAGATCCCCAAATTCGATAAATACCGTGGGACAAGAAACCTTGAAGATCACATAAGGGAATTCCAAGTTCATTGCATGGAAGTCACATATGAGGATACCTATCTGATGCAACTATTTCCTAGAAGTTTGGCTAGCCATGCCATGGAGTGGTTCTCTCACCTTCCTCTTGGCATCAAGAAGTTCCAAGAGATAGTGGATGCATTCATAAAAAATTACGCATTTAATATCGGTATGGATGTTAGTCTCGAGGAACTATCAACTCTTAAACAAGGAAAGAACGAATCATTTGCTTCCTTCCTACAATAGTGGTGATCCAAGGCCAATAGGAGAAAATGGGCCATGCTAGAAGAACAACAAGTTTGCACCATCATCTCCAACCTTGGTGGAGCCTTGGAATTCCATCTCAAGGTGCAAGGAATCACCATAGACGATTGATTGATCCTTAAGGCGCTTAACATTGAATGAGCCCTTATTTCACAAGGAGGGACACCCACATAACTAGAACAAAAAAATAATCGCCCATCTAGTAGCTATAACAAGAAACCTCACACATGGGTAAGGAACAAAAATGTCACAAACGATGGTGTGGTTGATGCTAAGGCCGTGATCAATGCTTCGAGGCAAAACAACCAAACCTACCAACAAGCACAAAACAATGATTGGAACAACACCCAAACCAACACAGTATCACAACACCGACCAACCAACAATCAGATTAATAACCTAAATAATCGAGGGGGACCACCCGCGTGAAACAAAAATCCCACCAGGCGGAAGTACATGGCGCTTGGAGAACCACTCGAGGTCATGAAAAAATTGATAAACAAAAACCTCATCAAGGCTCCCACCTATGAGAATTACCAGGAAACCGAATTGAAACCACCTTGGTACAACGAAAACCAACTCTGTGACTTTCAAAAAATCAAAGAGCACACCACTAATAGTTGCATGAAGTTAAAAATCCTAATCCAGGACCTCATTGATCAAAAAATCACAACTATGGAGCAGCTAGCAAGAAATTAGAACCTCAAAATATACATGAATCCGGTGCCCAATCATAACAATAAAGGGAACAATAAAAATGATAAGGGGAAGGGAACATTCAAAATGTTCAATCATGTATATGACCATGTCATCGCATCCCTGAATGAGTATTGCTTTGTTATCACCATCAAAGTAGCCCACGCTGATTGTGGAGTCACCACAAGAGGTGGGAAAATTACCATCGTAGGGTCATTTTAGCCTCCCAATGCACCCACTTCCAACCCAAGATCCATTCCTAGTGGTTATAATGTCATTGATCAATTGAAGATAACTCCAAATCAAATCTCCATGATGGAGTTACTGAAGATATCATATGCCCGTAAAAAGATTCTTGAAGAAACATTAGCCTCATCCACTGTCTCTGTGGATCTTGACACTGAACAATTCCAAGCTATGATAAGAAATATCATTACCCCAAATCTTCTCACATTCTCCAATCAAGAATTTCCCACCCAACCATCTCATAATTGCACACTCCATTTGGAGGTCCTAGTATATAAGAACAAATTCAAGAGGGTTTTGGTGGATGGAGTTGCATGTTTAAACATTTGTTCCCTTAAGCTAATAAATAATTTTGGAATCTCCGAGGATTCAATTGAAAAAGGAAAAGGATCACAATCAAGGCATACGATGATCAAGAGAGAGTGTCTCAAGGCACTATCCAACTCCCTGTCCAAGTAGGGCCAACAATAATGGAAACCACCTATTAGGTCCTTGACCTTGATTTGCCTTATAATATTCTCTTGGGACGCCCATGGATCCGTGTGATGCAAGAAGTGGCATCAATCTTCCACTAGTGTGTCAAATTCACGTACCAAGGCTAGGAGGTCACTATACATGGGGATCCCAAACTAGTTTCTTATTGCAAGATCCTAGAAGTGAAATATTACAAAATCCCCGAAGTGCCAAAGAATGATGAAGGCCCATCAACCCCATACATTGACCCAACTACTCTTGCCTCCACTTCTGTGATAGAGACACCTGCCATCCCCGCCATCTCTAACATCAAGGTTATTATACAGGATAATGGGTGTGGACACTATACGATCCCAAAGAAATCCTTCATGGTAGGAGAGTTACCAAAATCTCCTAGGTCACGGGGATGACCACAATCAAAGGATGCTTCATCATCCCAAACATTCACAACAGGCTCTTCCAACTTCAGAAGTTGGGGAGATCTAGGCCGAGAGATAATAGAAGAGGACCCATCCCATATCCTGTAGCAAGACAATATACCAGTAGTTGATCTACCTATGGATGACAACAATAAGGGTTTAGAAATAATGGTCTCCATGGGCTATGATAGAAACAAAAAGCCCTGCCAAAATGACAGTGGGCTTCTAATACCTATTATTCCTGAGACATGAATGAAAAATCTTGGCCTCCGATGTATCCCTTTGAGTATAACCATACGTGGCCAAAATCCCCTAGTTAAAAAGGTCAAAACTCATCAGCAAACGACAACCACCCTTCAATTTCTTGTATCCTCTAGCCTACCCTTAGATAACTTCACATTCAACATAGCCAATGTCTACAGTAGTAGTGACGAGGAAGATGCCATAACTGATCTACCTAGGCTCTTCGAGAATTCCTCTATCCTCATGCTTAGTACCATGTATTTTGAGACATATTACCATCAAAACCATGAAATCCGTCTAGTCTACTCACAACTCATCGATTATGACCAATGAGGACCACCAATTCTAGACACATTCAAAAATGATGAGGTGCTTTCAGAATTCATGGGACTGTGGGATAATATTTCATGTGGGGATCATAAAGCGGGATTCATCATCGAGTTGGACAAACATGCATACTATGGAGAAATGATTGAATCCCTCAGTCGTAAAAGCAAAAAACTGAGAATAATCTCTAGGTCCTTGAGTGAAAACCACACTGTGGCACTCTTCAACCCAAAAATAGTAAAAAGAAAGGATGCATACGATGGTGAAAACCTCTTTGAGGCACTCTAGGATGGGGGATTCAATCTTCCTCTTAGAGATCTCCATCAGAAAAAATCAATGGTCCTAACCAAAAAATGCAAGCCAGTGAACTTGGGAACAAAAGAAACCCCGCACATCACATTCTATGCTGTGATTACTATCAGAGGAACTAGAGCTCGTAATAGCCTTCTTAAGAGAGAGACAAGTCAACTTTGCATGGACCTATGCTAACATGCCCAGGCTCGATCCAAAGATTGTGGTCCATCACCTAACAGTCTACCTCGAAGCAAAGCCCATGAGAAAAAAACTTAGTAAAATACATCCTGAGATTGCTTTGTTAGTCAAGATGGAATTAAAGAAGCTACTTGATGTAGGATTTATACGACCAATCGATTACCCAGAGTGGGTGTCAAATTTGGTTCCTGTTTCAAAACCTGATGGGGGCATCCAAATCTACACGGATTTTAGAGACCTAAACAAAGCATGTCCGAAAGATGATTTATCATTGCCTAACATTGACATGATTGTAGACATGACAATGGGACATGAAATGCTTTCTCTGATGGATGGTTTCTCTGGGTACAACCAAATAATGATTTCCAAAGAATACCAACACAAAATGACCTTCACTTGTCCATGGGGGACTTATTGCTGGAACATGATGCCATTCAGCCTAAAGAATGTTGGGGCCACCTACCAAAGAGCCATGACATTAATCTTTCATGATTTGATCCAAAAAACTATCGAAGATTACGTTGATGACATACTAGTAAAATCTAGAAAAAAGAGAGATCACATAGCAACCTTGAGCGCTATTTTTGATAGCCTGGAGGAATACAAGGTCTACTTAAATCCAAAGAAGTGTGTCTTTGGCATACAATTAGGAAAGCTACTAGGATACATAGTGTCAATGAGGGGTATTAAAATAGATCTTGCCAAGGTAAAAGCAATCCTCGAGATGGAGGCACCCAAACATTGAAATAGTTGAGAGACCTCCAAGGCAGGCTCCAATCCATCCACAGATTCATAGCACAACTAGTAGATAAACAAAACCCATATTCTCACCTACTTCATAAGGGAGTAGTGTACAAGTGGGATGACAAGTGTGAGGAAGCCTTCAAAAAATCAAAGAATATTTGCTCACACCTTCGGTCCTCATGCCACCGATCCTAAGAAAGCCACTAATCCTCTATGTGTCAACAACAACAACAGCCCTCGGTGCTCTCCTGGCTCAACACAATGAAAATGGTACAAAGAGGGCCATCTATTACATCATCCTCACAATGGTCGAGCATGAGTTAAACTACTCATTTATTGAAAAATCCTGTCTAGCAATAATGTTTGCTTCACAAAAATTTAGACACTACATGTTGGCACAAAAAATAAAACTCATCGCCAAAATTGACCCCCTCAAATACCTATTATCAAAGGAAATACTCACAGGAAGGATGACCAAGTGGGTCATGATTCTATCTAAATATGACATTGAGTACGTGGAATGAAAAGCAATCAAAGCCTAGGTTATCGCAGATTGACTTGCAGAAGCACCCATGTATTCAAAGAATCCACTCATATCAGAGTTTCCAGATGAATCCATCTTCAATCTCAGTATAGCTGATCATTGGAAAATCTACTTTGATGGTTCCTACACACAACATGGATCAGGAGCTGGTGTCTTCTTCATCACCCCACAGGGGGACTGTATACCTAGATCCTACAAATTGGCATTCCCCTACACTAATAACATTTTAGAGTATGAGGCATTAACCATAGGTCTCAAAATAGCAGTGCAATGGAACATCATGGCCCTCAAAGTATATGGAGACTCCCAGCTGATAATAAATTAAGTGAATGACAAGTACCAAACAAAGGATGATAAGCTGACTCCATACAAAAAGTTGGTAGAGAGCCTCAAAGAATCATTTATTGATATCGCATTTGAGTAGATTCCTAGAGAAAAAAATAGAGTAGCAGATGCCATGGCAACGATTGGATCCCTACTAGACATCCCTCACAATGTCCCAAAACATGAATTTTTGGTAGAGCAGCTTCTCGTACCTGCATTCGAGGTACCAGAGTCAGAATTTTAGTGCAAAATTGTTGGTCTTGATGATTGTTGGTACCATGAAATTTATACCTACTTGTGAATAGGGGTCCTACCTGCTGACTTACCCTCAAGCCTAAAAATAACCTTTATCAAGAAAGCATCCCGGTTTGTCATCCTAGGAAATACCCTTTACCATAGGAGCATAGAAGGAACCCTACTATGTTGTTTAAACCTTGAGGAGGCATTGACCGCTTTAACTAAGGTGCATAATGGTACTTGTTCACACTCAAGCGGAAAGACCTTGGCCAAGAAACTACTGAGGATGGGATATTATTGGCCTATAATGGAAAGAGAAGCACATGTCTACGTCAAAAGGTGCCTATAATGTCAGCAACATGGGGACCTCATCCATGCTCCAGCTCAAGAATTTCATCCTATTGTCACACCTTGGCCCTTTTCACAGTGGGGACTCGATCTCATTGGAAAAATAACCCCCACCTCATCTAATGGCCACAAGTTCATCATAACCACCACTGAGTACTTTACCAAGTGGGTGGAAGCCATCCCCATGACATACATAACTAGAAAGAAGATATCAAAGTCCATCTTGAACTACTTAATATGCCGATACGATGTTCCCCAAGCTATTATCTCAGATAATGGGACACCATTCAAGAATCAAAATCTAAAATCACTTTTCTGATATGATGTTCGTGACCTATGTGAAAAATTCAAAATCCAACATCGCTTTTCCACTCCATATTATCCCCAAGGAAATGGCCAAGCAGAAGCCACCAATAAAACAATTCTAAAAATCCTCAAAAAGACAGTCAATGACACAGGTCATGACTGGCATCTACAACTAAATACCACCCTCTGGGCCTATTGAACCAACATCCACACACCAACAGGTGCCACCCCCTTCTTCGCGGTCTATATATTAGAGGCAGTATTACCCATTGAGATCGAGCTCCTATCACTGAGAATATCATTGCAAAACCTCATCACAGATGAAGAATACCAAGTATCAAGACTGAATGAGCTAGAGCTAATGGATGAACAACAGATGGAGGCATTAAACCACCTACAGGTATATCAGAACTGACTCAAGTGAAGTTACAACAAGAATATTAGAAGCAAGACTCTCCAAGTCGAAGAACTGGTGCTAAAAGAGAATCAAAAGAACGTCCCTAATCCAGATAGAAAAGGAAAATTTGAACCTAACTGGTTGGGACCATTCATCATCATAGCGAGCTACAAGTCAGGGGCATATCAGTTATGAACACCCGAAGGTGAACCTTTGCAGGAGCCCATGAACAACTCCCATCTCAAAAAGTTTTATGCCTAAATCTTTCAAGGTATAGAACCAAAAAATAAAAAAAAATAGAAAATGTCTTGAAAAAATAGTTACCCTGATGAAAACCTAGCAAACAGGCGTCTTGGTAACAACAAAAAAAGAAAAAGAAAAAAAATGATCAAAAATAGTAAAGAGAAAAATTGTCCTCTAGTGAAAACCACTTCGGTGGCACTTTGGGCAAGTACCTTGGTGAAAACCTGGAAAATAGGTGCTTTGAGTAAATAAGAATTGACCATCCACCAGGATCTTCGTGACTCGTTCTGCTTCATCCATTACACATCCATCTTTCATCACATTACATATCTTCATCCATCACCCATTCGTGTCCATATCATAGCTTGGTCTTGTGTTCGGGTCATGATACCTCCTAGTACTACTTGGCCCATTCTCAAGGTCAGTTTGTCCTGCCTTTATCAGAGTAGTCTATCACTTCATGCTGGGGGCATGTTCTCATCAAATCGGATTCGTGTATATTCTTGAAGTCTTGAAATCGGAAAATTTAAAAACATCGAAAAACCAAAAAAATTCAAAAACATTGAAAAATAAAAAAATCCAAAAACATCAAAAAATCTAAAAACATCAAAAACCAAAAAATCCAAAAACGTTCAAAACATATCAAAATCCAAAAACAGGTCAAAAAGTCAATAAAAAAAAAAACATAGTCATCTTTCCAAACTACGGGTCTCTGAGCCTTGAACATAGGCAAGGGTGATCTTTGATCATCCTTCGAGACATTTAGGGTAGTCCTTTAGGAGTCTATCACAATAAACTAATAATCCATTTGTTCATATCTCATCAATAATAGAGTCTATGTTAGTCGAACCATGTGGTCTCTGCGTATATAACATAGGCAAGGCTAATCTATTGATCAGCCCCCAAGGCCCCTAGGATAAGTCTTTAGGTTAGTCTCTTGGTCAAAATCTCAGAAAATCCCAAAACATTTGAAAATTGAAAATGAAAACATTTGTAAAAACTCAAAAATACCAAAAATAGCCTCAAAACATTTCAAAAACATCAAAAACATTCAAAAAACCCAAACAAAAAATCCATCAGTATCATCTCTCTTTCACTCGCAATAAACATCACTCATAATAAATCAATCATTATCCTCAAACCCTTGGTGAAATAGCCAGAAACAAGTCTAGAAGGTCAAAAGTGAAAACTCAAACGTCAAAGTCTCAAGTTTAGGTCAATACGTAAACAAGTTGGTCAACTCTTTGAGTCAATAGCTTATCATCCAGTCAGTCTCATATCAATCATCTGATATCATGTCCTAGGATGAATTCTTCCTACAATGGACATCAACATTAGGCCTCACCGTAGTTTAGTCTTGGCTAGCGGTTTCAAAGAGCATCAACTTGTTTGTTTACTTTATCTTTTCTTTGGATTTATCTTATTGTGCTCATTCCAAGGACCTCTCAATGATGTCCAAACGAAGGATTTAGAGAGATAGGAATGGGGAAACAATCATTATCTTTTGTCTACTGAGCTTGTGGGATAATTTTGTAATATAACCTTGGTCATGTGTACTTTGTTTAGATGTAGGGAGGACATTTTGGGTATCTTTTTGACCACATAGGAAGGCTTGATTTTCTATGTTTTGGTCTGAGATGTTTGGAATATCTAAATTGCATTTTGAATAAGGTCCTGTATGCTATGTGTGAACAAGAATACTCTTATCTAATTGTTGAGTCAAAGTCCATCACACTAGGTACAACACCATCTTGGTTCTTTATACCTTGATGCATCGTACTTATGTATGTAATCAAACATAAGGTAATTGGTCCTTTGAAAATCTAAACTCCCCGACAAGTGATCATCCATCTCTCATTATCATCATCTCATGTCTTATTGGAATCTCTTGCTTTCTTCTGTCTCTTGCTTTCCGCGCTAACATGATACCATGACAGTTAATCACAAATCATCATCACCATTGCATTCATCCTACATTCACAAACCATCAACATATTGCATATCATATCATATATGAAATATTAAATCATATCATAACATTGCATTTCCATCATTAAATGATATAGATTGGTTATTCTAAAGCATATCATAAGCATCAATTACATAATTATCCCATAACATTATCATCATATTATAATCATCATATACCATTATAGTAGCATCATCATAAGAATCATTTTCATTCATCATACTATGCCATTACCATAATATCCATAGAACATATATATGCACCATTCATTTGCATAAGATCATCACATCTTATTTTCATCATTCATTGTCATAAATGCACATCATACATACATTACTACATAATTCATCATTATCATTTCATACATTATTTCATCATCATAACATCATAAATACATATCATTCATCATTGCATAATATAGATCTGTTAGTCTAAGCATTTGCATACCATAACATTTTTCATACATCATAGAATGTGCATCAGAAAAGATATTGAAAAAGAAAGCATCTCATCACATTTGCATCACCACATATAAATTATATAGATTGCATCCATACACCATCATACAAGCATATATAAAAAAGAGATACTGAAGGAGAAATGCAAGCATCATAGCATCATAATATCACATTACATAGCATATACAAATTAAATCCATCCATAATGCATCAAAATAAAGATAGGACATATCACATATCATCGAATAATCATCATCTCATATATCATCAGAATAATACACTATCATGGTACAAAAAAAATTGATCAATGTACATGTGTATGTCAATGAGTACAATGGCCCATGGGGCGAAAAATAATCCTATCTTGATAAAAAAATAGGCCTAACCCTGCAAGCTGCTACCCTCGCCACCAGCTCTCTCTCCGTGATCCTCTATAGGTTTGTGCCTTGTCCTTTGTGAGAAGTCTGGGACTTGGGATGCTCACGGAATGACTTGGTAATAATACAATTTGTAATAATCGGCCTCCTAGATGGCCTCCTTGTATGGTCAAAGTGATACTCTACTCTGAGAGGAAGATGCATCCATACTCTCTAACTGCTACCGTCAGCCCATCTCGACCATTGCTTGTAACTCTGCGGCTTGTCTCTGCTGGACTGCCTGGTCCCGCTCTGCTTGTAGCTGATCTCTCTCAGCTATCAATGCCTGTACCCATTCTTGCAGCTGTAAAATCTAGCCATCCTTGGGGTTTGGTTGGAGAGGTGGCTGTATGAGTGGCTGGTTCTGATCCCCGTCACTAGGTGGTGTCGAGATCCTATCCTATTGTCTTGGATCCTGGTCCTGCCAGGTGTCATCCTGTCTCTACTCTTCCACTTGTGAGTCTTTGGGTGGCTGATCTTGGGGTCCATGATCTTGAACTTGATGAACTGGTGGTGGCATACCATCTCCCTAATCTTGATCTCTGTCCCCTCGGTCCCATCCTGCTTCCCTGCCTTTGGCTCTCCGTCGAGCAAATGGTATCCCCAAAACTGTAAGTTGCAATGGCAGCCAAAACTAGTCTCTGTAGGCCTGTGTGGTCCCTGCATCCGCCTGAACCTAGTCATATGGCCATGGCTTGGCCACTAGCTGTCTAAACAAATTGACCACCTCTTGGGCTGGTATGTAGTGGCTCCAGGAACTTTGACTCATAGTCCTTGCAAAAATAGCCACATATTGATCGTCGAGCCTTTCTTGTAGCTTTCCAAACTGCCTCTGTACCTTGCACGACGGGTATCTCTCAATCATCGTGTTCTCTTGCCCCTGTATCAACCTATCCTATTGGGCAAAGAAGAGCTGTTGAACATCATTGAACCATGCGGGCCATCCAAGATATGACCACCACGTGAACACTCGCATGTCATCCAGGACTCTGCGCCAATGGGGAATCCTGTACTGTCTTATGTGGGTGAAAGAGACACCCCCTTTGTACCACTAGATGACCAGATCATTTGGCTCCATGGGAACTGTTGTGCAGTTTTTGCACACACGCCCCGCTGAAAGCAGGGACCCTCTTTTGCTTTCGCTCTTGTTGTTTTGGCCCTTTAATTTTTTGGATTTGCATTTCCTTGGCATGAGCTTAAAGTGTTTATCTTGCTTCCCTAAGTGATCCCCCTAAGTTGCATATTGAAAATCTTAAGTTTTGGGCCAGGTCAGGTTTTTGCATTGGTTTGAGATTTTCCGCCGCATCTGGATTTTCCTGGATTTCACTAGAAGTCCGGCTCGGTTTGGTTTACACTGTGGTTCAGAGATTTCTGGCCTTCATGGAATTCCGCATGTGCCGGATTTTTTCGGAATTCCGTCTTGCCATCGGTTTTCTGAATTTTGTTGAAATTTAGAGCTTTATGCCATTCTGATTTATCATTTGCGTTCTCTTAAGTTGGGATATTTGATCCTTGGGTACTTGGCTTGCTGTGGCATACTGAATTTGTGAATTATTGATCTAGTTGTGATTCCCTCGGCGTTTTCATCGTTTTTGCTTGCTTGGGCATTCAAAATTGCTATTTGTCTTTGTTGGTCCACTGACATTTTATTCATGGTATGTACATGTTTCCTTGCTTTGATTGATGAATGTAAGTAGTGCTTTGAGTTCGAATTTCTATGTCTGTGGCTTGATCTATGCATTGATGGTTAAAATTTAGGGTTTCATGCCTAGGGCATCACCATTGCATCTTAATTTTCTTTCAAATGAACTTAGAATTCAAGGAAGATCTGTAGGAGGTTTAGGTCAAACCGGTTCCATGCCCAGGTCTTCAAATTTGTGATCTTTGATCAATTTGAGCGAAATCGTGAGAGGCTACCGATATTCGGGTTTTCCGTCAACTTCGGGATTTTCCTGCGCTGGCGGATTTCCTCAGTTTTCCTACCCCTCTCCGTTTTCTCAGAACTTTGCCCTTCCCTCAAAATTCCGGTCTGGTCAGATTTTTCTGGATTCTTTGTGAAGCTTGGTGAAACTTGAAAATTGGGTGAAATGGATGATTCTAATGATAAATTCTTATTTTTCCATGCTCTAAACTGATAAATTGCACAAGGTTATCTGCATATTTTCTGCATTTTAATGATCTATGGTTGATTTTGGGCCTTCTTCGGGAAAATCCGCTTGGCCCGGATTTTTTCAAAATTTCCTTTCTGGCCTGGATTCCACAGTTGGCTTGAAATCTCGAATTGTGTTGATTGCGATTTAGCGACGTTTCTGGGTTGATTTTGATTTGTGTTTGAATTTATTTGGATGATGAATATATTATTGATGATGTACTTATGCTAATTCTTCATGTTATAATGGATATTATTAATAGTGGTTTTTGATGAGTGTAGGCTGAATTCAATCGAGGTCGTCAAGGAAGTTCTGGAGATGAAATTAATTCGATTAAAGGAGAAATTCAAATACTGGTTACTCCACCCCTTGGCCGACTTGGTGAGGTGCACTCAGGATAAGAATGGAAGGAAGCAGTTAATATGGGGCTGCATTGAAACTTGTGCATTGGTTTGAATTGCATTGAAGATCCCAAGCCGACCTAGATTGAGTTCAAGCATTTAATGCTAATTTGTTTTATTTTGAATTCTCCTTGGGCCAACCTATTTTATGGCCATTTATTATTGTAAACATTAGTTGGGCCGACTTGTTGTGGCTATTTTATGATTATAAATCCCAGCTTGGGCCGACATGCTTTGGAGGTTCCTATAAATTGGGCATTTTGCCTCATTTGATAGAGATAGAATAGAGAACATAGAATAAAAAGACAGATAGTTCTTAGAGCGAATTAAGCAGTAGAGCAGAGGTAGAAATTAGGTCATTTTGAGCAAGTGCTGTAACAGAACATTGGAATTGTTGTTGAAATTTGGTGATTCAATACAATTGAAGACATTGTGATTTTTTGGTGATCTCTTTTATGTTGACTTATCTTGCATGGTTCTTATGATTCTATCTTTCAAATTTCTCAAGGTTAAGAAATATATGTTAGATCTGATTCAATGGTGTTTATGATTTGATGTTTGAAGTGTTTGCAACAATTCATGGTCCATACTTTTTGCAGCTAGCTGATTGTTAGCTGCTTTGCAAAGTTAGCCTTGACCTTTATATTCATTATGCTTAGTTCGATTGTGGAGATTTATTCATTTCAATTACAATTGGGTTGTCTTGGATGAATGTTCATGATTTGAAAATATTTAATGCCTTAGAAGATTTCACTATTTATGTGAAATTGCAGGTTCATCTGGGTTAAGCAAGAATTAGTTTATGAGGGATTGGTCCATTTCGAGTATTTCATCATTTGCATTGTTAATATTAGGAGTAGTTTTAATCTTAGATATCTCTTTGAAACCATAATATTTTGTTATTTCTTTATCATTTGAGTTAGATTTAGGATTGAAGTATCATTACATTGCTAGATTTGATAAGTTCAAGGTTCAGTATTTGCTTGTAGTAAGGTCCCTTTGTGATTACCAACATTTTCACATTTATCACTGAGTTGTTTATGCATTGTCAAGACCTGACATTAGAGACCTTGGGGTTATCTCTTGAGGCTTGCTGATAGAGATTTACCTTTCAAGAGAGATAGCATTTCATATTCTGTCTAAGTTGTTGCTGTACATAAAACATCATCAATAGGAACTTGAAAAACTCGAGGACAAAGCACAATAATGTGCTCCTAGGCCCAAATGTGCAAAAGTGTAACCCCTGCCCCAAGAGCTTAGCTATACAAGTAAGCAAACTCATGAAGGTCTCTATATAGCAAGGTTAGAAGAATTGGTCCCTATGCAAACAAAGTCTGTTGCCAAACCATCTGCTCCCAAGCAAGCCCCCATCTAGAACTGAAATAATGGCCCCGCTGATCTAGTGTGACGAGACTTGAAATAATAGCTGCAATAACTAATCAAAATCCAGACACGACAGGCCTATGGTGCTCTAGCTCAATCTTCCCCTTGCAAAATACAATCTAGTCAATGCCCATGACATCGTAGCAGGCATCCCTGTTGGCGTCTATATCATAGATCACATGCTCGCCATGAATGGGCAGTTTAAGGATCCACCACACGTCCTTGAGTGTGATTGTAGCCTCGACTGTCGGGAGGTGGAAGGAGGAAGTCTCACTGTGCCATCTCTTAGTGAGTGCTGTCAGCATCCCCAAGTTTGTCTGAATGGGTAGCACATAAGCAATTTACCAAAGACCAATCCGCCCTAGGTGCTCCTGCTGTCGCTTGGTCAACTCATCCAAAATCTCGAAAAGCTCTTAGGACCTGTGCTTGCATTAATAGATCTCTCTCACCTCCTCCTGCATCAGGAAAAGTCACCGTGTTAAAATTCATCAAAATCCTAATCTTGTCGGCATCCCGAAGCAACCTCAGCGTCACTTCCTATGAAGGCGATGCAGTTTGTAAACTCCAAACTGCACTACTAGAGGCTTCAAACTCCCAAATTGCACCACGACGTTGTAGTTTGCGAGGGCGATTCAGTTTGGAAGGAAACCCTAATTCTAAAGGGCACCGTGGCAGTACAATTTGTGAATGCGCCTCAATTTGGAATTTGAACCCAAACTCCAAACTGCACCGCGACATCACTACTCGTGACGACAGTGCAATCTGATGCCGAGCAACGTTGTTTGAAATTTGTAGCAGTGCAATTTGGGACCGCTCCTAAAACCTAATATTCCTAAGGCATTTAATGTGCACGAAAAACAAAAAACAAGCTTAGGTCAAGTTGACTCATCGGTGGTCCAGTGCTAGGATGTCTTTGATGTGTTCGTACCCTGTCAGAAATGTGCATGGGAAGTTGTCATTGCGCCATCTCTCCAGAAGGTCAGAGCTCAAAGTTTCAAAATCTCTTAAGGTTGAAAGTGAAAATGAATTAGAAGTGGCCCCTCAAGGCCTATTTAAGCCTAGAAATTAGGGTTTTTTGACCCCGTTTAGCTGTCCAAGAAGAGTTTTGGTTCCCCGATCCTATTATTGTTCGTCTGAGGGCCGTTTTGTACCATTTTTTGCATTTTATCTTCTTTTTGACCTCCCAAAGCCTTTTTGGACCCGTCAGGCACCTTGTCCTCTTTTTTTTGCGAGATCACCCAAAAATCAAAATTTTCTTCCGATCTCTTGAGGGGGCAGTATATTGGCATGCTTTCTCTTGTCAGGGTAGTAGTGGGGCAAGTTTTGAAATTGGAAAATTTTTGGCTTCAGATCAAGACAATTTATTCTTTGATTTAGCGCAACAAGTGCACTGCTTCAAAGAGAGGCAAAATGTAGACACGTAAAATGTACTGATTGACATTACACGCTTGATCCCGATTACTAACACCATTTCATCCTTAATCATCTCTCGGTCTAACCATTTAATCAAATACCCTTATTTGATTAAATTCATCAATTTTCCTCCCTTAATTAAATAAATAATCATTTATCTGATTAAGTCAATCTCTCTCCTTAATTAAATCAATCAATATGATCTAATTAACCCTAGTTCTTTATTTAATTAAATAAATCAATTTTATTTAATTAATTTCTAAAGTCTATCTATTAAATTAAACAAATTAAACCTTGTTTAATTTAATCTAACCAATCATCCCCTTTAGTTAAATAAAACAAAATATTTATTTAACTATCTCTAAAATCACATTCTTCTCATCTTTTGATTTAAATCAACCCATAAATCTAAGTCAAAATTGTCACATCATCTAATCCCTCATTAAATTAATTAACCTTTGATTAATTTAATTCTAATCCATGTCCCATCCTCTAGTTTTTGCCACTTGCACATAAAAATAGATTTAATTCATTTATCAAATCCCTATTTTCTCTCAACATGGCATAATAGGGGAATATTCTTCCAAATTTGAAATCCTTCCAAGTGGACTTTGTCCTTCCAACAAGACATTTATTTCATCTTTTGCATTGAGCCAAGTGGCATTTAAGACATTCCTTTTCCCTCTTACATGTCATTTCACTATTTTCAAATTCCACCAAATTGCATTTATGGGCAGATTTCATGAAAATGTGCACATCCTTGGCCCATTCACATCTCAACAAGTGGCATTTGGCTATTGGTTGAAAGTTAGTCCCACATTTCTTCATTTTGGGCATTTCTCCATCTTGTCTTTCTATAAATAAGATGTTTCTCTCCTCATTTGATCATCCACAATTTGAGAAAACTTACTATACTCAATTTCATCTTCAAGCATTAGCATTTTCATCAAGCATAGCTAGGTTATTGCAGGTTTTCTCCATGGAGTTCATTTGAACCAATCACCAAGTAGATCAATCATCACCAAATCATCAAAATCTTGCATAGGAGTTGGGAAAGGGCCAATTTCCACATAAAATTGGCACCAAATTCCCCATAAGATCAAGAGTTTGTGTAGTAGTTTTCAAATCCAACTTCAGAGTCCAAGAACACCTGCATGCAAAGGGATACCTGTCACAGGGAAGAGAATGGAGAAAAAAGCAAGAGGGTTTTGAAGCTCTGAAATATGAGAGATATATTATCAGAACAATAGAATAGATTATTTACAAAGATCAATCCTTAAAAGGAGATCAAGCAAAACCTAAAAATAAACCCTAATAGGTAGACATTTAATAATTAATATAATTATTAAATGTCAAAATATGCATCTAAAGTGAAATATTAAGAGAGGAATAAAGGTAACTTAATTAACATGATTAAGTTAAAACCTTTACTCTAATAGTTTGCATGTTCTTAATATGATTTTTATTTATCTCCTTTCTTTTTCATTGTATTCTTTTTTTTATTCCTATTTTGAGCATTGTTAATGGATTTTATGGGGAACTTTGATCTTGGCTTGCATTTGAATCTTCTAATGTGTTTTGCAGGTGCTAGGATCTTTGTTCAACATTATCAACCAAGGCTAACATAAGATTGTGATGATGTTGGCACTGCATGTGCATCTAGGGACTCTACACTACCCATATCATCCTAGTATAGGTGTTTACACATGTGGGAAAAACATAAACTGTATAATAGTAAAAATATTGAATCTGGAACTATTGCTATAGGTAATTATAACTAAAGATTGTGACTAGTTCACCGTCAAAACTAAACTCTGTAACTAACTAATGTTGCTAAATTTGACTCACTTTAGAGGATAATATATTGAGACAAACAAAGCATGAAATACAAGACAAGATCTTATTCAGGATTTCATTCACATTCACAACATAAAGAATTCGATTAAGAAAAATGCAATAATGAAGCTATCTACTATTGTTCCTTTAGCACACACGACCCATTTGGAACGAGGACCCTCTTTGTTTTCGCCTCGCTGGGTCGCTTTTATCACCTCCTCATTTTGTGTGCCCCCTATTTTGTGTCTTGGATGGTCAATGAGCTTTAGAGAAGTCATCTTGAGTTGGCCATGTTTCTCCACCCTCAAATTTTCAAGTCTTTAGGCCTTCGCAGAGTTCCCTTAGCTATTTTCCTTTACTCTTCAAAATTGGCATCCTTGGAGAAGCGCAAGTTCACCCAACTGGGCTGCCCCATGCGGGTTTTCTTCACTTCGTGGCCATTCCAAATGACCTTCCACTTTTTGGGACTTGCCTCTTTGATCACCATTTTCATTGTCGAACCCCAAGTAGCTAACTGTTGGCTACCATCCTCCTAGCGGACTCCACCATTCCTACGATCGTTTTCAAAACTGACTGTTCACCAACCTCGAGTGCCTCCATACGATAATTAATGAGGGGCATTAAATGATGAAAAATCTATAAATAGCCCTTTTTAACGTTCATTTTCAATTTTCAAGATTTCAGAAACAAGTCAGAGATCCCTTGCCAACGCTGCCGTCGTGCCCGTTGAGCTGCATTGCTGCTTTGAAGCCTTTGATAGCTATTGGTTCATTCATCTTCGTCAGGATTAATAGGTTAGTCATCTACCGCATGCCCATTTCAAGTTTTCTTCAAATTCCATGAAAAATTGTTAAATCTTTTAAAGAAAGCTTTAAAACTAACTAAAGTAGACCTTGGTAGACAAAACCCACCTCTTAGAATTTCAAAATTCGTTGAAAATCCTTTGCGGGCTGCAGGTGGAACCCAACCCCGTTGTGGCCATTCTTGAACTAGGGCATCCATTCCTTGTGGTCCCACAACCAGACTATCACTATCACCATCCCTTTGAAAATATTTAAAACTTGAAACGACAAATTCCACCACCAGGTTTTCCCTCGCAGGAGGGCACCACTAATCGACCATCCCAAACTTAGCTAAAAATCATGAACCTTAACGAAGAACCTTGGATCCCGTCAGATCTGAAAAAGTGGGTTTCTGTCTATAGAATGCCCTTGGGGCTTCTCCATTCCAAGCAACCATCTGACCTCCTCTTCCCAACACATGGACCCTACCCCCTTGACCGTTGGTCAAGCCCAACCTTGCCAAAATGTCCAAGTACTCATCCATTGCAGAGGTTTTCCTGTTGGCCGCCATGTGCAGATTTCTATCTTAGTTTTTCCATTTGAAATGACTTACGTGACCTGTCCCTTCACCCATCGGGCTCCTTAGCCTGATCCGCCGTCTTGGCTCAAATCTATGCGATCTTTTCTTTCAGGCTGAGCTTTCCAGGGCACTGCTCCCTTTTTGCTGACGCCACAACATCCACCCTTAACGACCAAGTTGTCAATCCTTTTCGATGATTGGGTCCTGACCTCTACATTGCCATCTGTTCCTCTAGGATTTTAAACTATCAAGTGTAAACCTATTTGCGGGCCCCTCCTTGCTTACTTTTTTCCGCGAGCCGTCATGGTGAGTTCACCGTCCTAAATGACCCATGATGATCATCCTTCTACCCTTCAAGTCCCGAGCCCATAGTGTCTGCTTGTATGCAAGGATGAAAATGATTAAGTGTTGAACCTTAAACGGGCTGTCCCCCACAGGTAGCTGCTAGCGGAACTCCATCTTGGTCTCACCATTCCCAAATAGAAAATGATTCCCATTAGCCCATTGCATGGGACCCGACCTCCCCATCTCCTTTGGAATGTCCAATGGTAAAAGAATGATTCCTTGAGCCCTTGCAGACTCGATGCTATGGGTTTCTTGTACCAGACTATCGTCTGACCTTTGCCGTTCCAAACGGCTTTGACCTAACTTCCACCCACACCTTCTAGATTGCAATGACTTAAACACCCAGTGCACTGTGATGCTATCCTCCATAGTTGTAGATATCGCATGGCGAAATGCCACCTATGAAATTTTGACTTGCTAGTGCCATTTTTGATGACAAAGCTCCAAACATCCAAATCACTTCCTACTTTCGCTTGCCTTGGACCCGCATGACCCCAAAAGTGACCTTAATGCCCTCCAAACTTCAAATTGACTTCGACCCATGTGCCAAAATGGTTCTTTCTCCTTAGTGGACCCCACACAATGATTAAATCCTGATGTGGGTTGGGACATGTGGGCCGCTGTTCCCTGATTGTCATCCCTTTTGTAGAACTTCCACTAGCCCAGGGAGGTTCGCACCTCTGGGCCCGAATTGTTGTAGCTCCCTCCTGTGAAAGGCTAATTTCAATCTAGAAGAGATGTCAGGATTCTCAAATGATGAATTATCTAATGCAACATCATTTTGTAGGATTTTGGCTAACTTCCCCATTGTTTTATACCTGAAAATATTTTCTACTCTCTCTCGCCCACATGATATATGGAACTAGGTGCAGGACTTTCAGAGGAGGCCATGGAGAAAGACAAGGGAAAGAAGTTAGCCAAAGAATCCCAGGGAAAAGAGGATAAAGATCAAATGAAGTACAAGTTTCAAGGGGAACCCCTCAACTCCATTGCCACCACAAATTGGAAGGAGGTCTCAGATACAAATATCAGACACATTGATATTGTTGAATTCAAGCAAAGGGTTCAGATCAATCGCAAAACATAAAATGCCAGGAATATTAGAAGCAGTGGGTTGGCCAAGGCTGTCGGTTTCCCGCCTATCCTCATTGCTCCCAAGGTTTTAATGGCTTGCAGGAAGGCATATCAAGAAGAGTTTAGAACAATAGTGGATAGAGATGGGAATGTTTTGGTTGACTTTTCTACCAAGTCAATAGGAAATAATTTTCATATCCCTACCTTCGGTGAGATGAAGGAAGTGTCTAAGGAAGATTCCAGAGAAATGTGGGATGTAGAACCCCTCAAGTGCAAAAAGATCATCAATCAGTACTGGTTAAAAAAAAGAGGGGCAGTGCAGCTAAAGTACCCCAAGAGCTCTTTTGTAGTGACTTCTATGTGGATTACCATGAATTGGTGACCTATTGAGCAGAGTTATGGGACTTTTGAATGCTACCTACTTCCAGGAATGGATGTTATACTTTGTGGAAGAGATCCTCTGAGGAAAAACAAGTTCTACCGGATAGGAATAATTAGTAATTACTTGCACAAGCAATTTGTGGCTGTGAAGAAGACTTCACGATTCTACATGACTTCATATCTTATTTATTTATTGGCTGACCAGATGTAATACAAAGGATTATTTCTAGCTCCTTATGAGGTTCTAGGCAGGGAATTAAAGGTGTATAACAGGTACCCTCAACTCCAATACAAAAATTTCAAGGACTCCTGCAGAGTCAATGACGCCTTCATAGGCCATGTTATAAGATTGCTTCGGGGTTACTTTGAAAGGAGAGTCTCCCATAGTGCTAATGCCTTCCTCTGCCAGTTCATATTTCTATTCATATAATTTATAAAGTTTACCTACATTCGAGTTGAAGGTTTCTCAGAAAAACCATACAAGCTACCCGGGTACCCGAATGTCCGGATAATATTTTTGGAGCTCTCTCGATAGCTGCAACGGGAACACATACTCTTAAGCAGCAAGTATAAGGTGGGGATTCCCTATCCTCTCTCCTTCAACCAAGGGATGTATGAACTCCACACATCCTAGTGTATAGACCATTCAGATAAATAACTTGTGGAATATAACCTTGATTTCCACACTACCTGGCCGTGGATGGACCCCTACGGCAAGCTCAAGAAAATGGTCGGGCTAGAACACACCCATATACATGATGTTGAGGACTTTGGGCCAAGTGCAAGGATGACAAAGAAGTGTGAATGAGACACTACATGCGCATGATGACATACTTTTCAAGAAGGTCAACTTGTTCCCTGTGCTAGACCAAATAATGGAGGATGAAAATACAGTGATTGATCCTTGATATGGTGCAGTTGCTAATCTCCCACTGCCATTAATCGATTGGAGTGAAGAAGAGGTCAATGACCTTGATATTCTGAGGAATCCCATCAAGGCAAGAATCAAATAATGGACTGACTAGTAGATCACCCAATTGAAGCTACAAGGAGTCACCCTAACATATGGAGAACTTAAGGACGAGTTGGGAAGCGAGACAAATAGTGGGAAAATTGTTGCCCCATTTGGAGAGACTTCAAAATCTCCTCCCGCCACCAGGTTAAGAAAGAGAAAAGAGACAGTTTAAAGGAAACCTAAACCAAGGGTGTATTCAAGGAAAGCCTCAGAGGTTGAACCCTTCAAGAAGCTCGAAACATCGGGTAGTTTCACAAAGATGCCCACCATCTAGGAGGAATTGGTTAATGAAAGAGAAGAAATAGAGGCCGAACAACCAAAGTCCCCACTTTTTGCCTCTACTCTTATAGTCACTGCTACTGCTAACATTGCCACCATTGCTACCCCTTTTCCTGCTTCTCAGGTGATGGTTGCCATGTCTTCGCCCATGATGGATATCTCAATCTACCTTGCTTCCACCTTGCCCAATGCATAAGTATTGGTAATAAACTCTTCCTCTGACACTACCTCTCTACTCTCCTCTTCCTCCATGTCTTCATCAACATCTCTTCCATTGAATACAACAACAATTCCAATGCCTGCTCTATCGCTCTTGGAGGCCTTCACTTGCCACATGTAGAATATCCCAATGAAGCTGTCTAGGGTATTAATGAGCCCGACCATACAAGCTGTCTTAGCACAGTTTGATGCAAACCTCCCCACTCCTCCTCCAACTGAGCCACTAGATATGAAAGCAATAATGAAAATGTCAGAAGAATTGTAGCAACAAGAAATAAAAGCAACAAAATAAATGGAAGAGGAGGCAGATGACTACCATGAGCACCCTAATTACCAACACCTAGTAATTGGTAAAGTAGTGTGTGAGGGAGAGTAGGAAGAGACATATTCATTTGAGGAAGAAAATGAAGAGACGGGTACCAAATATATTGTGGAAACCTTTGACCTAGAGCTCGAAGAGGAGTTGGCTCAACAACTCAAAAATTTTGGAGAAGAAACAAAGAAGCAACCTTCTGACGAGGGGAAGAATGTAGAAGAGGAAATGGAGGAGGACAATAGGCTTCCCACTGGGGAAAAAAAAAGTCCCGAGTATGATGAGGAGATGCCTATGTCAAGAGAGAAAGAAGAGAGCCTCAAGCATAATGAAGAGGTTCCGCCTCAGCATGAGGAAGAGGAAAAGAAAGAAGAAGATAGGCCTAAGGAAGAGATTGAAGCCCAAAAGAGCCTAGAAATGGAAAATCATGAAGAACATGGGCATGACCAAGAAGAAGAGGAGAAAACCATTGAAGGGGAGGAAAGCCTCGAAGAACATGCAGCTACTGAATCCCCGGGAAAGGAAATAGTATTCATCCAAGATTTTGATGAAGAAGAAGGAGAAAAGACAGAACAAAAGACTTTGGGAAACAAAGAAATTGAAATCCAACACATCCATGAAGAAGAAGCTGATCATGAATAGATAGAAAAGAAAATCCCAACCCCAAAGGATGTGAGGGCAAGGTTGGAGGCAATCTTGGCTTGAGCCTAAATAAGCACAAAGAAAGAGAAGAAGCAAACAATGGATGCATTCAGATCCATGACAGTGTAGATAGCCACACCAGTTGTGGGAGAAGGGGTAAGTTATAATATTTCTACCCTTGATCTAGGAATGACCACAAGAGAGTAGAAAATCGATCACCTCCAAGGGTTCATTGCCACTATTGTGCACTAGATGCATAAGGATAAGACTTCCAAGGAGGAGTTACAAGAACAAGTGGTAGATCTAACAATTGACATTCAATAGTGGTCATCAGTTGAAGAGCTCCCTACCACGTCCTCGGCACCGCCGCAATTGCTGTCCAAGGACCACATTGACCAATTGGAAAAAGAAAGAATTGGATGAAGGCCACAGAGGATTGGTTCTGATAGGTCCTCTACAATGGAAATATGGGCATAGGCCGTGCTGCCAGGATAGCCAACAAGTTCCTAGAGGTGCAAAAGATACTCGAGGGAATAAAGAAGTTCTGTACTAACTTTCCTTGAGCTATATAGGATCACATATCCTAAGCTTGAGGGTATTCTCAAGATACCTGATAAATCCTGGGAGGAGTTTTCTATGGTAGAGGGTGACCATTGGATAATAGATACATGGAAGCTGGGCTTAGATCACATAAAAGAAGTGTTGGAATGAGTGCTCCATGAAGTGGAGCTAGATATTCACTGGGTCAAGGAAATCAGGACAACCTGTGAAGAATATTTGAGACTGATGACATATTTTGATGTGCTCGCCGTCGAGTTGGATTCAGAAAAGATAAAGCCATAGAAGAAGATGGAAAATGGGACCATAGATGCAATGGCGCTGGATTTCATGGGTTTTGCTGCACGTTCCTTTGTTTAATCCGAGCAAGTAATAAAGAATATACAAAAATGTGACAAAGATTGGGATGAGATTACAAACAAATCAAGGAAATAAAATTTCCAAGTGATCTAGTCAGATATATTTGAGTGGAATAAGCTCTAGGTGTGGATCATACAGGTTGTGGAGTATGCCACCATTAAGAAAAGTGAAGGAAATCCTGTGATCGATGATGAATTCCTCACCACTTCTGCTACAAAAGGATATAAAAAAAAAGACAAAAGAGCTACAATGCTTCTCACTAGAGGACAAAATAGGCTAAACGACAAGGATGCAATTTTAAATTGTAATATATTTGGGGGTAAGTGAAACCCTAGTTTGTAGTGAATCTTGGTCACATAATGGAAATCAATCTTGGCCATTCATTTTGATTTTTGGATACTATAAATAGGGGGTATCCTCTCATTTTCAAGAGAGAGTTGAGTTGTTGTAATGACATGCTGCTGAAATTTTAATAGAATTTCATTGGCTTTGGTGGATTCTTGAGTTCCTTTTCATGTTTCATGATTCTTTTTTTAGTTAATGAATTTTAGTAGATTAACTTTGCTATTCTTTATGTTCTAGCTTACTTTAGTAGTTCAGTTAATGATGTGCATTGATATTGAAGAATTTTGTTGTGTGTTGGCAACCTTCCTTATCCATACTTTTTGCTATTTTTTGATGGTAAATAGCTGTGTAAATTTATTTTGGGCATAAATTGAAAGCTGCACTAAATTTCTATCCTTTATTCATGCTAATGGTGAATTAATAGTTGAAAATCTGCAGTCTTTAGAAGCTTGCACTAATTTCATGAGACTGTGAAGTAATTTGGTTAAGTGGAATCCAGTTTTAGGAAGGTTGTCCACAATAGGGTCCTCCATTATCACTGTTCATTGCTAGTTTCAAGTCTAGGAACTTCTCTCTTCCCCTGCCCCTTTTCCTTTTTTTTAATAATGACTTCGAACAAGGTTCATTGCACATTTTAAAGCCAAATTTGAAGCTAAAATAGGAGTTTTAGATTGCTATTTGAAGCTACAAGAATTGTGCAATCACTTTCCCATCCTAAGAACTCCATTGGAAGAACCAATTATCCTTCAACTTAACTCACGTAAGTATGCCCTGTGATTACCAACAAGATCACATTAAAACAACTAAGATATTCCAAGCAAGTCATGAGCTGACACCCGAGAGACCTTGGGGTAATTTTCAACAACTTGTTGGAGATTTCCTTTCAAAAGAGGTAGTGCTTCTATGCACTGCCTGTGTTGAGATAGTGCTAAAACACCCATAAAAAAAACTAGCACTAGAAGGAGGGCCCCTTTTGATCTAAGCTAGATCGAATCGATTCATTCTCCTCTAAAATATTCCAAAGAGTTTTAAGATCAACACCAAGGAAAAGGGAATTCCAAGAACTACAACCCCCTACAAGGGTTAGAAGGACTAAGAGAGGGGATGTAGCCTCTTCTTCCTCCAATCCATCCACTTCACCTTCATCTTCACTTCCCTCCTCTTTCCATTCACCCAACATTCATCCTTCTTCTTCCACTTCCACCTCCTCCATTCAACCATCTCAAACTGCTTTCCAGCCACTTGCTTCCCATAGCTGGGGTGCTGCCCCAGTCCTTTCCTTCCAAGTCCAAGGCGTAGTCCCAACTACTGCTGCCCTTGTGCAGCCCCAAGTTCTTGTTCAACAACAAGTACCACCTCTTCCTCCCCTCATGGCTTGGCTGGGGAATAATCCTTCTCCATTGCTGTTTAATGCCTACCATGACATGCCCAAGAATCCGAAGAGCTTTTGCATGAAGTTCAATCCTCGAGATCCATAAAGGATAGTGGAATAACACATACAAATATTTAAAACAACATTGAAGGATATGTAGATCAATCATGAGCACGTGGCGTGTATAATCTTTCCTTATTCCTTGGGGGAAGAGGCTTTCTACTGGTACATCAATATACCAACGAGGACCATTACCACATGGGACCTTTTGATGAATGCCTTCTTGAGGAAATACAAGATCCCAGTTAGCCCTTCAAAGTTGTATCAATAGTTCATGTCTATTTGCAGAGAGGTTAACAAGCCAATAGGATCCTTCAATGATCGGTTTCACCGAGCATACTTGAGGTTACAAGATCTATATGCGCTCAATGATGCCGCTGTATTTCCTGTTTACTATGCTACCCTAGACAATCTCACTGCAACATTTGCGAAAAGAATGAACCCACCACCCGCTAGATTGGTGGACGCCTATGTTGTGGTAGTCAAAGTAAACAAAAACTTGGGAAAAAATGTTTTTGGTCCGCTGCCTTCCTTGGAGTAGGTCACACATCCTATGCAGGTTCAAGGGCTCAATCAAGCACTCCAACACCATACACCTCTTATGAACCTGGTGCTATAGTTTCCCATAGCTCCTCATCCGAGACAACCCATGAATCGGGCGCTTCTTGTGCCTCATTATCTGTAGCCGCAATAGCAACAAGAATATTCATAATAGCCTCAAATTCCCCTATACCTACAAGGGCTTGAATTTTTGCCTGCTCAACAAAACCAACCAGTAGCACAACCTATCTTTCTCCAAAATCAAACATCGCAACCAAGCAATATAGAGAAGGATCGATTGGATGAGCTAACGGAGATGATCTGAAAGATGTCCACAAAGATGACACACTTGAGAAATTAGAATAGCCAGTTGTAAGCTTCTCAACGTATCATTCAATCAAATCTCAACTGAGATAACATGGATAACCAAGATAATAGGGATAATCATGATGTAGGTACCTCATCTGGGAAAAATTATGAATGAGGGCAGAGTTCTAATCATAATTACGAAAGGAGGCCCTCGTAGAGGCGGAAATGGACGTAGAATACAAGGCCAAACAACATAGGTGTTCCCACTCCTCTTGATCAACCTGCCAACACAGAAAAGACAACCAGTGGAGTGTACCTCGCCAAGGCTGCCTTATCTAGATGGTGCTAGATTCATAAGACAAATAGGCACTCTGAACTGGATTGCCCCGAGTTCCTCACGACTATGAAGATCTTCCAATTTGAAGTTCAGAACGCCATTGATAGTGCCAGCTACCCAGATCTAGTCATGTCTGAGCCATACGACTCCTCCTGTCTCGTGATCAATTAAGCCCCCTTTCCATAGGGTGACAAAAATGCGCCAAAAGCTAAGACTACCTCCCCGAAGAATGAAGAAGTGAAAGAGGTAAGTAATGAAAAAAATCTATCTCAGCTATTTAGCTCAGTAGATAATGGTCCGGTAGATGAGGCAGAGTTCCATGAAGATGAAGTCCAAATGTTTCACCAAAGAACATCTCCATATTTCTTAAGAAATCAACAAGCAAGAGGCCTTTCACTACCTCTACTCCGCCAAATAACTTGAGCACCCTGCTTGAACCTAATGCCAACAACAATCTGGGTTTTCCCCATGTACCAACACAATACTTTGAGAAGAACAAAAAACTAAGTCAAACGAGAAACCAGCCAGCTAGCTCATCCATAGGTAGAGCCTTTGAGGTTGAAATTGAGCAAATGGGTGAATATGTTGCTGAAGAATTCAAGAAGGTAAAAATTAGCTTGTCTTCCTTTGAGTTACTCAAGGTCCCTGTAGTTAGGCATGCTTTCTTTAGAGTTATTAATGGGACTCCTTCTTCCAAGGAAACACAAGAAATACCAACTAAAAGAGTCTCTTTTGAAGAGCCACCACATGAGCTCATAATTTAGGAAATTATAGACAAGAAAAAGGAGGTCCCTCCCAATCAACAAATGGCAAAACAACCTGCTAAGGAGCGAAGTTAGGGACAATCCAAGGAAAAGACAAATGAAAAGGATAAAGGTCAAGTGGCCCAAGCTAACACACCTATGGGAATCTTCTAGGGGAGGTTGGAAATGCCCCCTTTCCTTACTACTATTTGATTATTTGGGAAGAACCTGTATAATTGCCTAATTGAATCAGGAGAATCAACTAATGTCATGCCCTTGGTTGTATGCAAAGCTCTTGGGATTGTCCCCACACCCTCAAGAAGAAAAGTAACCCACTTGGAAAAAATGAAGGTGAATATTGTTGGAGAGATTAATCATATCCCTATGCAAATTACTCTAGATACGAGGGTACAATAGATTATTGACATCTAGGTTGCGGATATTCCTGACACATATTGAATAATCCTGGGACGTGACTTCACCTGAGCATTGAATGGGTATGCCGCAATTGATTTCTCTCACATATGGTTTCCATGGAAGGGGCTTCCAAACCAGATCTGCATTGATCGGGAACCCCGCATGAAGTTCATGATTATAGAGTACAACATCGTCAATGAGGTGTTGTTTGCTGAAACTGAGTTGGGAAATTGTACTCTCGTGGAATATCAGGAAGAATAAGAGCCTCAAGAAGAAGAGATGGGTAAAGAAGTCTTCTTGGTACTATGCAACCCCCAACCAACTTAGCCTATATGCCCCAAAGCATTAAAATGTTGGTTGAATTTGATGGTGATGAAACATATGATGATGAGAATTTGGGACTGCTGGATGGATTCCAGGATTTCATGGAAAAATATACACAAGATTAGCTCAACTTAGGGGTCACGATGAATTTATAGGAGCTCTTGATGCCTAGTTGGTGCAGAGTTCACAATGCTTCCCACTCAAAATTCAAGTGCTTCTTATGTTAAACAATAGTAGAACATGTCAAAGGACAAGTTATACCTCAAAGGGAGCTGCCAACCGAGCTGCCTGCCACTAATCATGCTCAGTCACCATCCGTACTATAAATTGTAGATGCAAGCATGCAACCAAAAGGGAATGAACACATCATTGGCCCTAAAGTTGAGGAACCTTCTAAATTTTGGATGCTGCGCTTCGATGGGTCTAAGTCCAAGCAAGGAGCGGGAGCTAGATTCAAACTCATTAGCCCTACGGGTAAGACCTACTTTGCTATCCGTAAACTCCAATTTTATTGTACCAACAATGTAGTAGAGTATGAAGCACTAGTTCATGGCCTCCTCATGGCCCTTAAGAAGACGGTTGATGCTAGAAGTCTTTGGTGATTTAGAGCTGGTAGTAAAAAAAGTTAGGAAATTATACTCCTTCCATGATAGAAGGATTGCAAACTATAGGCATAGAGTTTGGGATCTATTAGAAAGCCTAGATGCCTTTAATATCCAGGTAATCTCTCACTCCCAAAACCATACTACTAATTCCTTGGCTCAACCAACCAACATGCTTCAACCACTTTCTTTGTCTGGCCTTAGAAGATTTACTATTGAGTTGACCTTCGCTCCATCCATGGCAGACAATGTCACCCACTTCCAGGTATTCAATGATGACAAGAACATCTTGAAATTCATCACTAGTTTTGATGTATTTACTACCCAAATAATTGATGTTATTGATCCCGAAGAAGTTGAATTAGATATAGAAGGGGTCATCATCCTCAAAATGAATACCATTCCATGGGTATGGTCCAGCTAGAGCATATATTTGACCTAGATTAGATCTGAGACCAAGATCAACAGGAAAAGAAGGACTCCAACAACAATCAGTGCCACGCTCACAACCTTGGGACAACTGAGGAGGTTAAAAATGTATTTATTGTTAGAGTAATAAGTTATTCCACTTAATTAATTATATCATATTGGTTAATTAATTAAGTCACTTATTCCTTTAGTTACTTATACTAAACTTAGGCACATTAATAATTGATTAATTATTAAGTGTGCACACTAGGGTTTCATTTAGGGTTTCTTGATCTCCTTCATAAGGATTGATCTCTTTGTAATAATTGATTCTCTTTAATGCATTTTTACTTTGAGGTTTATAGAACATCTTCTTTGGTTGTGGATGTCTTTTGCATGTGACAGGTGATTGCATGCAGGTGATCTTGGTTTCTAACATTTATTGGTAAATTTTGCACATTAGAAGAAAGAAAAGGAACTGCTGATGCCTTGTGGAAGTATCATGATGTAGTGGCATGGAGCTATGAAGATTTAAAGACATATGATACCTCCATTATCACACACACTATTCCTCTTAGATCGGATGTCTAACCATTTCGACAATGACGATGTCCCATCAATGCACTACTGGAGCCCATCATTTATAAAGAAATGTAGAAGTCGTTGTCAACCATAATTATCTTTCTAGTCAGGCACTCCACGTAGGTGTCCAATTTGGTCCCGGTTAGGAAGAAGAACAGAGAAATAAAATTGTGTATGGACTTCCGTAACCTGAATAGAGCTTCAAAGAAGGAAAACTATCCAGTGCCTTCATTGGATGAGGTATTACAGATTGCTAATGGATCACATATGATTTCATTTCTTGACGGGTGCTTCGTATATAATCAAGTGATGGTGCAATATGAAGATCGACACAAGACAACGTTCACCACCAACTGGGGAAACTTTGCCTATAGGAGAATGCCATTCAGACTCATTAACGCCGGTGCCACCTTCCAATGTGAACTGGACATAGCATTCAAAGATCTAATCAGAAAGTGCATAATCATCTACATGGATGATTTTACCATGTTCTCAAAGAAATGGAGTGATCATGTCTCCAATTTGTGCAAAGTCTTTCAAAGGTGTAGAGAATTCAGGGTTTCTCTCAATCCGAAGAAATGCATCTTCAGAGTCACTGAAAGAAAGCTCATTGGACATGTTATTTCAGAATGAGGAATCTCTATAGATCCCGAGCACATTCGGTCCCTCTTGAAAATCCAATTGCCAGGCAGCAAGAAAGAGCTGAAATCTTTCTTTGGAAAGATAAATTTTGTCTGCAAATTTATTACAGGCTTTGCTGAATTTGTCAAGCTGCTCAATGCAATGTTGAAGTAGGATGCCAAAATTGAGTGGACCCCAAAAGAAAAGTAGGCCTTTAAAGAAATCAAGAAATCTATTACTGAGGCACATGTTCTCATTAGCCCTGATTATTTGAAGCCATTCTACATTTACTTGTTTGCTTTAGATCATTCGTGTGCCAACATCTTAACCCAAAAGGATAACGAAGGAAATGAGCACCCAATTGCTTTCATGAGTGCTCTGTTGAAGGATGCTGAATTTCAGTATCACAATGTGGAAAATAAAGCATATGCTCTTGTCAGAGGAGTAAAGAAGTTCAAACATTACATCCTGCGAAACAAGATAGTTGCCATTGTGCCCGATTTGACAGTAAAGACATTGCTGATGCAAAATGGGCTAGGGGAATGAAGAGCAAAGTGGGTGACCTTGGTGCAAGAATATGACATGGAGATTCAACCGATGAAATTGGTAAGAGGAAAATCCCTCACCTAGATGATAGTTGAAACAACAACTGAAGTAGGACCTGAGCTCATTGTTCAACAGTATCAGCTCAAGGATGTTTCCCTAGGGGAGTGGTACGATGACATTGTATTTTACTTGTTGAACAACAAGTGCTCGCCTCGCTTGCAGGGAGTTCAAAAGTGTGCACTTAGAATGAAGAGAAATAGTTACGTGCTGCAAGGATCACTTTGTTGCCCACTCTTAGTGTTCTCTGGGTAATTATTCACTCCTAATCATTGGTCTCTGCTTGCTGCTATGGAGTGATTTCCCTGAACTCACGCTTGACTTAGAACTCAACCCTTTATTGAATCCCTTCACATTCATCTCAGATCCTGCACGAAGTACACTAATTTCCTCTGTGAAACTATATAATGGTTGTTATGAAAGTGAGGCAAGTGAAAAATATTAAATTTTCTTTAGTGACCAGTACGGTTCCAAGCCTACCCTAAGCTTCAATGATTACAAAGTTGAGAAAAAAAAAGTAATATCAAAAGAAAGAAAGAAAATGTTGAAAATCAAGCAACCGTGTGGGTGTGTGGAAAAATCTACCAGGGCTATGGATGCCTGGTTGGCAGTAGAGAAATGTGTGTGGGATCACATCGGCAACTCTGTCGGGGCTATGGATGCCTAATTGGCAGCGGGGCAATGTCCAGGTTACTTTTGGAGCCAGGTGATTAATGTAGCTTGCTTAGTCGGATTAGTAGCTGCTGGTTATGGTCTCTAAGGAGAGGAAATGAATTAACTACTTACACACACTTTTGAGATGCTTTTGTCATCTAATTCAGTTAAGGTTTTTGTTCTCTCTCGAGCCTCTTAGTTCACCTTTGGAAACAGGCTTCTAGTTTGCGAAACCAAAGATTTTGGGTTCTAAATGAACACTTATCCTTAGAATGCTTAGGAGTGTTCTTGAGCAGAGTCGCCATTTGTTGTGCCTTCAACACACATGCCCCATTCAGAATGGGGACCCTCTTTTTTTTTTGCTTCACCTGGTTGCTTTTATCGCCGCCTCATTTTTTGTGCCCCCTGTTTTGTGTCCTAGATGGTCAATGAGCTTTAGAGAAGTCATCTTGAGTTGTCCATGTTTCTCAACCCTCAAATTTTCAAGGCTTTAGGCCTTCATGGAGTTCCCTTAGTTGTTTTCCTTTACTCCTCAGAACTAGCGTCCTTGGAGAAGTGTGGGTCTGCCCAACTAGGCCACCCCATGTGGGTTTCTTTCACTCCACAACCGTTCAAAACAACCTTCATCCAATGAACTTTCACTATTTGGGACCCGCCTCTTTGATCGCCATTTTCATAGTTGAACCTCAAGCGGCTAACTGCTGGCTTCCATTCGCCTAATGGACTCCATTTTTCCCACGACCATTTTCAAAGCTAATTGTTCACCAACCTTGAGTGCCTCTGTATGAGCATTAATGAGGGGCATTAAATGACAAAAAATCTATAAATAGCCCTTTTGAACTGTCATTTTCACTTGTTAGGATTTCAAAAACAAGTTAGAGAGCCCCCGCCAATGCTTCCATCATGCCTGCTGAGCTCCATCGCCTCTTTGAAGCCTTTGATAGCTATTGGTTCATTCATCTGCATCAGGATTAACAGGTTGGTCATCCTCCGCATGCCCATTTCAAGTTTTCTTCAAATTTCATGAAAATTTGTTAAATCTTTAAAAGAAAGCTTTAAAATTAACTAAAGTAGACCTCGGAAAACAAAACCCACCTCTTAGAATTTTAAAATCCGTTGAAAATCCTTCGTGAGCTGCAGGCGGAACCCAACCCCGTCGTGGCCATTCTTGAACCAAGGCATCCGTGCCTTGCGGGCCTGCAACCAGACCATTTCCATCACCATCCTTTTGAAAATATTTAAAACTTGAAATGATGAATGCCACCATTGGGTCCGCCCTTGCAGGAGGGTACCCCTAATTGGCTGTCCCGAATGCAGCTAAAAATCATGAACCCTAACAGAGAACCTTCAACCTCGTCGGATCTGCAAAAGTGGGTTTCCATCTACAGAATGCCCTTGGGGCTTTGCCATTCCAAGTGACCATCTGACCTTGTCTTCTTGACACGCAGACCCTGCCCCATTGACAACCGGTCAAGCCCAACCTTGCCAAAATGTCCAAGTACCGGTCCATTGCGGAGATTTTCCTACGGGCCACTGTTTGTAGATTTTTGCCTTAGTTTCATCATTTGAAATAGCTTACACGACCCATCCCTCCGCCCATCAGGCTTTGCAGCTTGATCCGCTGTCTCAGCCCAAATCCAAGCGATCTTTTCTTTCGGGTTGACCTTTGCGGTGCATCGCTCCCTTTTTGCTGACACCACAAGTTCCACCCTTAACGAACAAGTTCTCAAGCCTTTCTGACGATTGGGTCCTGACCTCTACACTACTGTCTATTCCTCTAGGCTTTTAAACGACCATGTGTAAACCACTTTGTGGGCCGCTATGGTGAGTTTTTTGTCCTGAACAACCCCTGATGATTGACCTTTCACCCTTTGGGTCCCGAGGCTATTGTGTTTGCTTGTATGCAAGGATGAAAATAATTAAGTGTTGAACCTTAAAGGGGCCATCCCCCATGGGCGGCTACTAGCGGAACTTAGTCCTAGTCCTGCCATTCCCAAATGGAAAATGATTCTTGTTGGCCCGCTGCATGGGACTTAGCCTCCCCATCTCCTTTGGATTGTCTGACGATAAAAGAATGATGCCTTGAGCCCTTGCTGGACCGCCATTTAACCTTCGCCATTCCAAATGGCTGTGACCTAACGTCCACCCACACCTTCCAGCCCGCGATGACTTAAATGCTAAGTGCATTGTGATGCCATCCTCTGTAGCTGCGGATCCTACATGGCAGAATTCCACCTATGGGATTCCATCTTGCTAGTGCTATTTTCGATGGCAGAGCTCCAAACAACCAAATCACTTCCTGCTTCCGCTTTGCTTGGACCTGCATGACCCAAAAAGTGACCTTAATTCCTTCCAAAATTCAAATTGACTTCGACGCACTTGCCAAAATGGTTCTTCCTCCTTAGTGGACCCCACACAATGATCAAAATGTGATGTAGGTTGGGACATGTTGGCCGCTATGCTCTGATTGTTGTCCCTTCTATAGAACATCCACCAGCCGAGGGAGGTCCACACCCCTAGGCCTGAATTGTTGTTGCTCCCTCCTATGAAAGGTTTATGTCAATCTGGAAGAGATGTTAGGATTCTCAAATGATGAATTATCTAATGTAGCATTGTTTTTTAGGATTTTGGCTAACTTTCCTATTGTTTTATACATGAAAATGTTTTCTACTCTCTCTCGCTTGTAGGATATATGGAGCTAGGTGTAGGACATTAAGAGGCAGCCGTGGAGAAAGACAAGGGAAAGAAGTTAGCCAAAGCACCTCAGGGAAAAGAGGATAAAGATCAAATGAAGTACAAGTTCCAAGGGGAACCCATCAACTCCAAGGTCACCATAGATTGGAAGGAGGTCTAAGATACAAATATCAAATACATAGATATTGATGAATTCAAGCAAAGGGTTTAGATTAGACCCACAATAGAAAATTCCAAGAAGATTAGAAGTAATGGGTTGGCCAAGGCTGCCAGTTTCTGTCCTGCCCTCATTACTCCTGAGCTTGTAATGGCTTGCAGGGAGGCATATCAAGAAGAGTCTAGAACAATAGTGGATAGAGATGGGAATGTTTTGGCTGACTTGTTTGCCAAGTCAATAGGAAAGACTTTTCATATCCCTATGTTCGATGAGATGGAGGAAGCATCTAGGGAAGATTCCAGGGAAACGTGGGATGCAGACCCCCTCAAGGGAAAAAAAGATCATCAATCAATACTAGTTAAAAGAAAAGAGGGGAAGTGCATCTAAAGTACACCAAGAGCTCTTTCGCAGCGACTTCTATGAGGATTTCCATGAATTTGTAACCCTATTAAGTAGAGTTATAAGCCTTTTGAATGATGCCTACTTCTAGGAATGGATGTTATACTTCATGGAAGAGATCCTTTGAGGCAAAACCAAGTTCTACTGGGAAAGAATAATTAGTAATTGCTTGCACGAGCAATTTGTGGTTGTGAAGAAGACTTCACGATTCTACATGACTTCATACCTTGTTTATTTACATGTTGAATGGATGTAATACAAAGGCTTGTTCTGGGCTCTTGATGAGGCTCGAGGAAGGGAATTAAAGGTTTGTGACAAGTACCCTCAGCTCCAATACAAGAATTTCAAGGACTACTATAGAGTCAACGACACCTTTATAGGCCATGTTATTAGATTTCTTGGGGGTGACTTCGAACGGAGAGTCTCTCATAGTGCTAATACCTTCCTTTAGCAGTTCAACTTTCTATTCATACAATTTCCAAAATTTACCTACATTCAAGCTGAAGGTTTCTTAGAGAAACCATACAAGCTGCCCCGGTACCTGAATGATCAGATAATATTGCTAGAGCTCTCTTGGAAGCTGCAATGCGCATGCACCCTCTTAAGAAACAAGCATAAGGAGGGGATTCCCTATCCCCTCTCCTTTGGCCAAAGGATGTATGAAATCCACACATCCCAATGTGCAGACCATTCAGATAAAGAACTTGTGGAATATAACCTAGAGTTCCACACTACCCGACCGTGGATGGACTCCTACGACAAGCTTAGGAAGATGGTCGGGTTAGAACACACCCATATACATGATGTTGAGGAATTTTGGGCCAACTGCAAGGATGACAAAGAAGCAAAGAAGTGCGAATGAGGCACTACATGCACATGACGGCGTACTTTTTCAAGAAGGTCAACTTGTTCCGTGTGCCAAACCAAATAATGGAGGATGAAAATATAGTGATTGATCCTTGATATGGTGCAGTTGCTAATCTTCCATTGCCATTAATTGACTAGAGTGAAGAAGAGGCCAATGACCTTGATATTCTGATGAAGTCCATTGAGGAGGGAACCAAAGAATGGATCGATGGGTAGATCACCCAATTGAAGCTACAAGGAGTCACCCTAACATATGGAGAACTTGAGGATGAGTTAGGAAGTGAGACCGATAGTGGGACAACTGCTGCCCCATCTGGAGAAACTTCAAAATCTCCTCTCGCCACCAGGTTGAGAAAGAGAAAGGAGACAACTGAAATGAAACCTAAACCTAGGGTGTATTCAAGGAAAGCCTCAGAGGGTGAACCTTCCAAGAAGCCGAAAACATCAGGCAGTTTCATAGAGATGCCCACCATCTAGGAGGACCTACTCCATGAGGGAGAAGAACTAGAGGCCGAACAACCAAAGTCCCCACCTACTGCCTCTACTCTCACAGTAACTGCAGCTACTGACATTGCCACCACTATTTCCCTGCTACTTGCTTCTCAGGTGATGGTTGCCACTTCTCTTCCCATGGTGGATATCTCAGTCCACCTTGCTTCCACCTTTCCCACTGCACATGTATTAGTAATATACTCTTCCTCTGCCACTACCTCTCCGCTCTCCTCTTCCTCTATGTCTCCGTTAACATCTCTTCCATTGACTACAATAATAATGCCAATGCTCGCTCTATCGCTCCTAGAGGCCTTCACTTGCCACATGCAAAATATCCCAATGGAGTTGTTTGGGGTATTAATGAACCCAACTATACAAGCTACCTTGGCATAGTTTGTTGCAAACCTCCCCACTCCTCCTCCAATTGAGCCACCAAAAATGAAAGCAATAAGTAAAATATCAGAAGAATTGGAGCAACAAGAAAGAGAAGCAACAAAAGAAATGGAAGAGGAGGCATATGAATACCATGAGCACCCCAAGTACCAACACCTAGTAATTGATAAGGTAGTGTGTGACAAAGAGGAGGAAGAGACACAATCATCTGAGGAAGAAACTAAAGAGCCAGGTACCAAATATATTGTGGAAACCTTTGACCCAGAGGTCGAAGAGGAGTTGGCTTAGCAACTCAAGAATGTTGGAGAAGAAATAGAGAAGTAGCCTTCTGAAGAGGGGAAGAACGTAGAAGGGGAAATGGAGGAGGAAACTGGGCCTCCAACTGGGGAACAAAATAAAAGTTCTGAGAAAGATGAGGAGATGCCTTTGTTAAGAGAGTAAGAAGAGAGCCTCAAGCACAATGAAGAGGTTCCGCCTCAGCACGAGGAAGAGGAAAAGTAAGAAGAAGATAAGAATGAAGAAGAGACTGAAGCCCAAAAGATCCTAGAAATGGAACATCATGAAGAACATGGGCATGACCAAGAAGAAGAGGAGAAAACCACTGAAGGGGAGGACAACCCCAAAGAACATGCAACTACTGAATCCTTAAGAAAGGAAACATTATTCATTTGGGATTTTGATGAAGGAGAATAGACAGAATAGAAGACTCTGAGAAACAAATAAATTGAAATCCAACACACCTGTGAAGAAGGAGGTGATCGTGAATCACCAAAAGGAGAGTCTTAGATGCCATAATGGCTAGAGAAATAGTTGGAAAAGAAAACCCCAACCCCAAAGGATCCAAGGGAAAGGATGGAGGCAATCTTGGCTTGAGCCCAAATAAGCATGAAGAAAGAGAATAAGCCAAAGGTCAAATCCCATCTAATAGTGGATGCATCCAGATCTAGGATAGTGCATATAGCCACCCCAATTATAGGAGAAGAAGGGGCGAGTTATAATATTTCTACCCTTGATCTAGGAACAAGCACGAGAGAGAAGAAAATTGATCGCCTCCAAGGGTTTGTTGCCACTATATTGCACTAGATGCATAAGGATAAGACTTCCAAGGAGGATTTAAAAGCACAAATGGTAGATCTAATAGCCTACATTCACTTGTGGTCATCAGTTGAAGAGCTCCCTACCACATCCTCGACACCACCGCAATTGCTGTCTAAGGACCACATTGACCAATTGGAAAAAGAAAGAATTGGATGAAGGCCATAGAGGATTAGTTCCGACAGGTCCTCTATAATGGAAATATGGGCATAGGTCATGCTGTCAAGACAACCAACAAGTTATTAGAGGTTCAAAAGATACTCATGGGAATAAAGAAGTTCTGCATTGACTTCCCTGAGCTATATAGGATCACGTATCCTAAGCTTGAGGCTATTCTCAAGATACCTGATAAATCCTAGGAGAAGGAGTTTTCTCTGGTAGAGGGTGACCATTGGCTTGTAGAGACATGGAAGCTAGGCTTAGATCACATAAAAGAAGTGTTGGAATGAGTGCTCCATAAAGTGGAGCTAGATATTGACTGGGTCAAGGAAATCATGACAGCCTATGAAGAATATTTGAGATTGATGACAAATTTTGATGTGCCCGTCATCAAGTTGGATCCAAAAAGGATAAATCCATACTTCCATAAGAAGATGGAAAATGGGAGCATAGATGCAATGACGCCAGATTTCATGAGTTTTGCTGCACATGCCTTCACTCAATCCGAGCAAGTAATAAAGAATATATAGAAATGTGACAAAAAATGGGATGAAATTATAGGAAAATCAAGGAAATTAAATTTCCAAGTGATCGAGTTGGATATATTGGAAGTGAATAAGCTCTAGGCGTTGATCATAAAGTTTGTGGAGTATGCCACCATTAATAAAAGTGAAGGAAATCCTGTGATCGATGATGAATTCCTCACCAAGTAGCTATTGCAAAAGGAAATCAACAAAAAGACAAAAGAGCTATAGTGCTGCTCACTAGAGGACAAAATAGGCTAAATGGGAAGGATGTAATTTTAAATTGTAATATATTTGGGGGTAGGTGAAACCCTAGTTTGTAGTGAATCTTGGATACATAATGCAAATCAAAATTGGCCATTCATTTTTCTTTTAGACACTATAAATAGGGGGTCTCCTCTCATTTTCAAGAGAGAGTTGAGTTGTTTTAATGACATGCTATTGGAATTTTAATAGAAATTCATTGAATTTGGTGGATTCTTGAGTTCCTTTGCATGTTTCATGATTCTTCTTCTCTTAGTTAGTGAATTTGAGTAGATTAATTTTACTGTTCTTTATGTTCTAGCTTACTTTAGTAGTTCAGTTAATGTTTATCATTGATATTGAAGAATTCTGTTGTGTGTTGGCAACCTTCCTTGTCCATACGTTTTGCTATTTATTGGTGGTAAATAGCTGTGTAAAGTTAGTCTGGGCATAAATTGAAAGATGCACTAAATTTCTATCTTTTATTCATGTTAATGGTGAATTAATGGTTGAAAATCTGCAGTCCTTAGAAGCTTGCACTAATTTCATGAGACTGTGAAGTAATCTGGTTAAGTGGAATTCAGTTTTAGGAAGGTTGTCCATAGTAGGGTCCTCCATTACATTTTTCATTGCTAGTTTCAAGTCTAGGAACTTCTCCCTTCCCCTACCCCTTCTCCTTTTTTTTAATAATGACTTTGAACAAGGTTCATTGCACGTTGTAAAACCAAATCTAAAGCTGAAATAGGAGTTTTAGACTGCTGTTTGAACCTACAAAAATTTTGCAATCACTTTCCTATCCTAAGAACTCCATTGGAAGAACCAATTCTCCTTCAACTTAACTCACGTAAGTCTGCCTTGTGATTACCAAAAAGATCACATTAAAACAACTGAGATATTCCAAGCAAGTCTTGACCTGACACCCGAGAGACCTTGGGGTAATTTTTAACAACTTGTTGTTGGAGATTGCCTTTCAAGAGAGGTAGTGCACCTATGCATTTCCTATGTTGAGACAATGCTAAAACACCCATGAACATCTACTATAACAACATAAATAAATGTGCAAAAATTAAAGTGGGAAACAATTACCTTGAGTGGCCCTTGCTCAAGTGACTGTCTCCACAATATAAACTCAAATCTAGCTTCTCAAATCAATTAACCATAACAGTAACTGAAAGCCTCTTCATTGAATAACTAAAAAATTCATAATCTAATAAGAATCTTTAGGGATATCTTATTCATAAAAAGCATAACTAGAAACAAGTATTGTTTGTGTAACAAAATAAAACTATCTAAACATACCTATTTGCTATATCTACTATGCTTGTTATTCTCCTTGACCATCGAACCATTTCTATACATAGGTATGGGGGAGTCTTATTGAAACAAGGACTGAAAACAAAAATCTAAATGCAAATCACCACTCTTTCCTATAAAATAGAGTGTGACAAAGTCTGCATAGATAAAAACATAACTGAAAAGGTAGAAGAAGTTGATTAGGACTACAACTTTGCTGTAATGATAAAATAAAAACTTGGACTATGGAAACAGTTATGTTGGATTGCCAATCATAATAGGTTTCCTCTCCTTCAGTAATCTTATTAAATGACATGGTGACTCACAATCATCTTGATAAATAGATGCTTCCAATTCTGTAATTGTTGCATTCTTCTCATTTTGGAACTTCCCCAACATCGCTGTCTGAAACTCCTTTGGTTGTGGGCTGCACTTCTTAGCTGCTGTGGGCTATAGTGTGTTTGCTCTAGCTTCTTGGTTGCAAATATTTAGTTCACCTAAACATATACATAATACTAATAGCCATAATTTAAACATAGATATACACTACATTCTATACACATTCACACATTTTAACCATGCAATTACTAACATACCATAATCATATTTCCATATACTAAAACCAGGTTCAAGTTGCATATGTATGAAATGAGTATCTGGAAATGTCTAAAAGTATGTACTAAACAATAGAAAACTAGTTAATAATTGTCCTCATCATTTGTGATGACCTATCCTTTTTTAATATATTCAACCTTAAAAATTTAAACAATAATTTTTGAAGAAAAATAGACCTCACAATTGCATTCAAAATACCAAAAACCTAATATTGATTGTCAAATCATCAAATTTGAGAAGGAATTTTTTTATTTTTTATTTTTTTTTGGGGGGGGGGCGCTACATGAATTTTGAGGAAAATATACAGTTGTTGTAAATACCTAGTTCTGACTAAATGATTAAATTAACGATCATTTTCACTTCATCTTAAAAAAATAAATAATTTCATATTATTTAATTAAATTCATATTATCCATTCCTCTATATTAATTAATTAATTAATATTATTTATTTATTTAATTAATATTATTTATTTAATTAATTAATATTATTTATTTATTTAATTAATTTACTAATTATTCTTCTATTCTAAATTTTAATTAAATAATTTATTATTATTTAATTAATTATCCATTTCCCACTTCCTAAATTAAATAATTATTTAATTATTAAATACTCATGCAAATTCCACCTCACTTGTTGACTAAGACTTACTCTCAGTCCAATAATAAATCTAATCATTCGACTCCTCAATCAAATCCACTTCACTCCCACTCACTTTGAGTCCTCTAAGCTATCAATTCGATGCACTAACCATTAGTTTGAGTTAACACTCCAATCAATCCTCTTAACTGAATCATGCAATCAGTTATCTAAAATCATGCAAACCACTTATTTGACCCTCAATTCCTCTCATCAATTCTCAACCATTGATCTTGTTAGTTGCAGAGGCCTACCAATGTTTAGGAAACTTGGCGTAAAACACACAATTCAAAGGGGATCCTACTAAACAGTCCACTAAACCCTTGAAAGACCTTCATTTAATTTATCAACTAGGGATAACATAATATTTTGATGATGCTAGCGCTATATGTTCTTTCAAAGACTCTTCACTACTTATATCATCCTAGCATAGGTGCTTACACATACTGGAAATCATAAATTGCATAACAATGGAAAGAAGTAATGCTGAAGCTATTGCTATGGGTACTTACAACTGAATATTGTGAGTAGTTCACTATCAAGAAATGAATTCTGTCATTAACCAATACTTGCTAACTCAACTAAATTAACTACCTTCAGAGAACAATGCATGGGAACAACTAAAGCATGAATATAGGAAAAGATCTTATTCACATTCACCACATGAAGAATCTAATTAAGAAAAACATAATTGTGAAACTAACCATTGTAATATAAATAAATGTATAGGAAATAAAGTGCGAAACAATTACCTTGAGTGGCCCTTTCTCAAGTGTTTGTCTCCACAAAATGAACTCAAATCTAGCTCCTCAAACTAAATTAACATAACAATAACTGAAAAGATCTCATTGCATAACTCAAGATATCACAATCCAAAGAGATTCTTCCAAAATATCTTATTCATAAGATCATGATTGAGAATTATTTGTGTAAAAACATAAACTAACAAATGTAATTGCAATATTCTCTATTCCAACTCATTAACTAACTCAACCATCAAACCATTCATATAGGTACAAGGGAGTATTAGAACAAGGAATCAAAATAGAATTCTAATCATAAATCACCACTCCCTACAAAATACAGCATGATAAAGTTTGAGTAATCAAAACACAACTAAAAATGAAGAAGAATTGAAATAGGACTGTGACTTTGCTATAACGGTTTTAAATTGAAACATGGATTGTAGAAACAATCATGTTAGATTCCAAATTGTAGTAGAATTATTCTCCTTCAGTAGTCTTATTAAATTATGTGATGATTCACAATAATCCTAACAAGTAGACAAATCCAATTATGTAGTTGCTACATTCTTCTAACTTCCCCTGCATCGTTGCTAAAACTCCCTTTGGCTATGGGCTACACTTTCCAGTTGTTGCAGGCTACAATCTAATGGCTCCAGCTCCTTGGTTGCAAAGAGTTAGTTCACACATCTACACAATAATAATAACCATAATTTAAACACAGATATTAATTTCATTTCATACATATCCAGATATTAACCATGCAATAACTATCATATCATAATCATATTTTCATAGACTTTAAACTAGGTGCAAGTTTGCATAATGATCATAAAAGATAGTAAAGTTTCAAGGATATATAGGAAACGAGTATCTGGAGATATTTTGAAAGCATGTATTAAAATAACAAAAAAAAAACTAGTACTATGCTTCATCATTCCCCTCAACTGATCATTTTCTCTTCCTCAAGAAAAATGGTTTGAATATTGGAGGTTGTACTATAAGGTCATCTCCTTGAGGTGTGTGATGACATCTAATCCTTTTTGTTGTCTCAAATAAAAACCTCTATAGCATGGAAGTATTTTCCACCTAACATCATCATATTCTTCCCATTCTTCATTCTTTTCTCCTGTCTAATGTGGTATTGGGTAGAAAAGAATTGGTGGAGATAAAGCGAGAGGTACCCATTCAAGTGATCTATCTTTTGCAATGTCGATATACCTTCATTTTCTTTCAATCATAGCCATAAATTTATTTATAGAGTGGGGCTCCTTCTTTTGCAACTCAAGAGTTAAACTGTCCCATTTTTCCTATATAAGCCAATAAGAATGATGAATAAGTCCTACTATTAGCCTTTGTATTCTTTCATAATCATTTAGTCTTAGTTGCATAATATTTTTGCCCGCACCTTTATAATTTAGAAGCTCTGTCCATTCATCTATTATCTTATGGGGGTTCTTAGATTCCTTTCTAATTTGAAGAGAAATTGATTACTCCCTCTCTACATAGTCCTACATAATCTCACCCCTCCGCATTTCATTTATGAAGTATGAAGCTAGTGCCCTAATTTGTAGATCTCCAACAAATAGTAATGGGTTCCACTTCGTATCATTTGGAACAACGCAATTATGTAAATAGAATTCACATAACTAATCTTGTATTTCAAGTGTGGCATCAACAAAAATATTTAGAAAGTCAAACTTTCTACTCATTGCAACTAGCAAGTTACTAATCAACTGACTAAATTGAAAGCTTAAAATTTTATCCCGTGGGAACAAAGTATATACTCTAGCAGGAGGTCTGCACTTAACAATTTGAGCAGCCTTATCTACTATTTCCTCAACCTTAACTGCTAGATTTTTTAGTTCACTTTATTTATTCTCTAGTACTCTGGTATGTTCTGAAACCATTCTTTCTTTTTCCTTCTCTCATTTTTCTTTTTGTTGGGAGAATTCCCGAGTTACTTTCCACATCTGGTAGCCTAGAGACATAGTGGTATGATAAGTTGGAGTCTTTTTAATAGGGGGCCCTTGGACCGCAACTGTGATTTCTATGTTCCCTACCTTTACTATGGAAAGTTGTGTAAGCAAGTACAATTTAGATCCATGCCCATAGCTATGAAGTTTCTCCTCTAATTCTTTAATCTTCAAATCCCTTTCCTTGTCTCTTTGTTCATATGCTTTCACTAGTTCCTCTAACTATTTAATTCTCCCTAATGCTTCCTATAACTCCTTTACATTTCTTTCTTATATGAACAAATTCTCATCTTCTTAAAAATTTTGTTCATCACCAACCCCAATATATGCACAACCCTCACTGTCAAGGCTTTGTGGGGTTCTTCTTCTAGTTTTATTAGCAACAAAAATATCCTCTGAGTCAAATTTAGAGGTGGTTGAAACATACCAATTTATTTTAACAGGTGTATGTACATCCTCAGAAAAATTATCTTGTAAGTTTGAATCTTCCACCATCATAGTAATATTTTCCTCTTGTATCTTGAAACTATCCCTCATGACACCCTTTGTTTTCAAGCGGTGTGAATGCCTTGGTTGGGTGGCCTTTTCCTTCTACACTTTCTTAGGAGTAGGGGAAGGCACACCTTTCCTCTTTCTTGTTTTTGGTGTCTTAGAAGAAGTTGGGGTTTCTTGGACATCCCCTATTGTAGGTTGCTTAGAGTTTGCAGGTGGCGACCTTCGCAAACTCTGCTCCTCTGGTTCTCCCCTGTTGCGAGTAGGTGAAGCAACATGTGAACTAGAGGGAATTTCCCTTAATGATGCAACAAGTGATTCCAAATTCTTAGGAACATCTGGTTATTTAAGTATATTGCTAATATGGTTAAAAATTAAGAATATCTCCCAAGAGACATGTGGGTATTGAACCCTTAGACTTCTTTTCACAAGTAGGGTAACTAAACAATAGTGTGACAAGGCTATAGTGGTTCTTTTCCATTTGTATTCAGACCCCATTCTCTTCAACAAGTTATAAAGAAAATTTGGCACATTAACCTTTACATCATGACAAAGGTGATTCAAAATTTTGAAATGTACAGTATAAAGAAGAGGTTGTCTACCATCACATGTAAGATATTTGACAATATAAGGCAACAAAGGCCCATACCTATGGTAGTGATAATCTTTTGGTACCTTGGGATGATGACTCAAAATTCTCTCCAGGATCTCTAAATTCTTCCTTGGCGGCTATTGCATTTTCCTTGACAAGGAATTCAATTCCTTTTGATAGACCGAATACCTCTACAATTGCAACCTCTGAAGCATCTACGTTTATCCCTTGAACAATGGCTTCATCATGCTGTAGTGTCTCTGTAAACTATTTTTTCATAGCTTAATTGTACTATGTCAACCTTAAGAAATAGTCCAACCATCCTACATTTGTGAAAATAGGCAAGACCAACCTATCTTCTAGTATTGCTGGTGTGTAGAAGGTTCTCTACGAATAATATCTCCTCCCATAATGGTAGATTACCCTTTTTTGTTCAAATTCTACAAATTCAACTCACAATTTAACCTTACCAATCCTTCCTAGACCTCACTAGTCCTTCCAATCCTTCTTGTTTGCTATACTTGCATTCTTGAAATTCAACTGCCAACTGCCAATTGCTTATATTGTGTTTGTTATAACCTAAATTGGGCTTAGGTTATGGATCAGAATTGGGATGATGACAAAATATTTTTAGAAAGGCAGAAAGGTATTTGGTGTTTTTGGTTGTGAAAATGAAAAATGAAAACCTTGGAAAATGTACTCTCCCCCAAACTAAAGTCATTAAGTGACCTCACTTAATTGTACCTTATGAGGCTAAAGGTTTAATTATATATAATGGAAATAAGATAATGAGTATGAAGCATGAAAAATTAAATGCGAATAAATAGAAAAATAATTACAAGCTATGTTAATTATGGTAAATTAGAATGTGTACTTGTTAACGTGAAGTGAAATGAACTCATCTTGTGTGAAGTTCATTAGGAGTGTTCACAACATAATTATAATTTTATATTTGCTTAATTGCAATGGGTGATGGATGAAATGACAAGGTGGCACATGGTAATGAAGGTTGTAGAATGTATAGCTTATGGATATGAAACGATTTCCTAAATACATGGAAATCAAGGAATGTGTCGTGGGATAAGATGAATGAAATGATATGATAGGAATATGGCTGCATGTACAAAGAAATATAATGTATGTGGATGACATACAATTAAGTTGGTGTAAAAATTTGAATTTGCTGACTGGTGTGTGCTACAAGTACCTTCAAAAATAGGTCCCTTTCTAAATTGTGCCGAATTTTATTCATAAAGCTGTAGGTCCCTACTACATCATGAAGTGTATTTGAAAAGAATTGTTGACTAGATCACTTGTGTAGTGTGTGCATATGTAGGTGTTAGAAAATTATACCTAGTTGACCCTAGTAGATGAGGCCCTCTCCCGGCCCCCCCGAGAGGTAGATTATATTCATGGGAGGCCCCTACTATTCTAAGGGAGGTGGCTCACATCGCCCCCTCTTTGAAGCCCTACTCTATAATGGGGGGGTGCCGCCCCCCCTATTTCTAGTGCATAGAAGGGGGCCCCGCTACTATAGTAGTTTAGGAAGGGGTCCCCTGCTGGGGAGGTTGCCCCCCCACCATTATAGAGTAGGGAGAGTAGCTCATCTAATGAAGTGTGCATAGAATTTGTAGTGTGTACCTTTGTATCCTTGTTGTTTGTTAAAATGTTTTCATTAGGATTAATGCCTTTTTCACGATCACTAGCTTGTTCAATGTATTTATCTGAAGCATTGTGTGGTCCGTATTGTTGCATTAGAGCAATGATAAAATCATCTTTCTTTGCTAGCTTCTTGTAAATTTTTAGTCTATGACCATTAACCAATAGTGAAAATCTAACAACATCTATAGTCTGCAACTTGACTGCTAAATTTGGGAAAACTTGCTCTATTTCATATGGTCCTAACCACCTTGTTTGTAGCTTCCCTTTATAATATTTATACCTTTAGTCATATAATAAAGCCCGGTCACCTACAGTAAACTCTTTTGTCTTTATATACTGATCATGCCATTTTATTCTATGTTTCTGAATAATCTCTGTGTGATGCATGGTTTCCATTCTAATCTCATCTAGTCCATTTAAATTGTGTAGTATTTCTTTTTGTGCTGCTACCAAATCCATATCCAATTCAACTATTGTCCTAAGTGTTTTTTTATTCAAATTCAGTAAGAAGAACTATTGTTTTACCATACACCAACTCATAGGGTGTAAAGCCTACTGTTGTCTTCTATGTTGTCTTATAGGCCCATACTACCTTAGGTAACCTGGCTGCCCTATATTTTTTGTGAATTTGCATTGTTTTGGTCAGGATATGTTAATCTCCCTATTTGTTACTTCCACTTTCCATTGACTTGGGGGTGATAGGGTGGTGAATTCTTATGCCTTATTTCATAATCCTGAACCAGTTTGGTAATCAACTATGATGTGAATTGTGGACCTTGATCTATCATAATTTCTCTTGAAACTCCATACTTGGTGAATATGTCCATATAGGAATTTGGCTACATTATCATATCTAGCAAATTGTAATGCTTTGAATTCAACCCACTTGGTTAGATAATCTATGCAAACTAGGATATACTCCTTGTTATTGGATGTTGGTGATATTGGGCCAATGAAATCTATCCCCCGTTTATCAAATGGTGCTAGTGCCAACTATGGTTGCAAAGGAATATCATTTTTCTTAGTTGGTGTACCCATCCTCTGACATCTTCCATAGCTCTTTCTATATTTCGCTGAATCCTAATGAAGAGTTGGCCAATAATAGCCAGTGGTGATAATATTTAGTGTAGTCCTCTTTGCTACAAAATATCCCTCACAAGGTTCATCATGGTAGGATTTGAGGATGTCATAGACCTCATACTCTCTTATGCATCTTCTCATAATATTATCTGTACCTGTATAGAAAAAATAACCAATTACCCAAGAGTATGGGAAACGTTTATGCACCAAATGCCTCTTTTCTCTAGGGGAGAAATGAGGTGGTATCTGCCCTGCTACTACGTAATTTATAATAATAGCAAACCAAGGTGTCTACAATGTTAGAGAAAATAGATGTTCATCTAGAAAATAATCATCAACAACACCTGCTAATTAAGTGGGTAATCTAGACATAAAATATGTCACCACATTTTCCTTACCAGGTTTGTCCACTATGATGATATCAAATTCCTACAACAATAATAACCATCTAACAAGTCTTCCACCAACCACAGGTTTATTCATTAAATACCTTATCGCAGTGTGATTAGTGTGAATGAAGACTAGATACCATGTTATATAGTGCCTAAACTTGTTAATTGCATAGACAACTACCATCTCTTTTTTTGTGATTGCGTAGTTGAGTTCTGCCCCTTGTAAATTCTTGCTAATGTAGTATATGGAATACTCCTTATTACCTTCCTTCTATCCATGTATTGCTCCTATAGAAAAGTTAGAAGAATTTGTGTGTATGTGGAAAGGAAAAGTCCAATTTGATCCTCTCAAGACAAGTGCTTTTGTTAGTATTCTATTAAGGGATTCAAAAGAGTGTTGGAATTCTATGGTCCATTTAAATTCTATATCCTTTGTGAGTAGAACAAATAAGGGTGCTGCAATTTTGCTAAAGTCTTGAATGAATATTATATATTAGCCTACATGTCCTAGAAAACTCTTGACATCTATTTATTTTTGTGGGACAGGGATTGTGGAGATTATTTAAATTTTATTGGGATCCACTTGAATCCATTCACTTGATACAAAATGTCCTAGCACAATCCCTTGGGTCATCATCATGAAACATATCTCATGACTTAGGGATAGGTTGTGTTCTTGACACCTCTTTAAAAAATTCTCTAGGTTTTTTAGTGTTTCATCATAGGTTTCTCCATAGGTTGTGAAATCATCCATGTAGTTTTCCATGGAGTCATGTGCAGAATCTAAGAAAATGCTTAGCACTACCCTTTGGAAAGTGGCTGGAGCATTACATAGTCTAAAGGGAAGAACAAAATAGGATATGTTCCCTAAGGGCCTATATATGTGGTTTTATCCCGATCCTCTAGAGCTATTCTAATTTGGTTATAGCCACTGAATCAATCTAGAAAGGAGAAGTACTTTTTACTTGCTAGGGAGTCAAGCACTTGATCAATGAAAGTAGTGGAAAGTGGTCTTTCTAGTGGCGGTGTTTAATTCTCTATAATCCACACATACTCGCTACTTTCCTCCTTTCTTGGAGACAATAACTAGAGGCGACACCCATTGACTACTATAAATAGGATAAATGAAGCTTGCATCAAGTAATTTTTGTAACTTAGTTTTGAATAATATATCAATGCAGGGTTCATCCTCCTTTGGGGTTGTATAATTGGTTTAAAATCATCATTTATATAGATCTTGTGCATGCACGGGTCTGGATCAATTCCCTTCATGTCATGGTAGTCCCATGCAAAGGCTGTTATGTGTTCCTATATCACATTGGTTAGGGAAGTCTGCTGCTCAATAGTTAATTCACTGTTAACATTCAACATTCTACCCAACATAATTTATAAGGTCTTGGATGTTGATTGTATGGATGAAATGTCAAATCTAACAATATCTAGGACACATTATTATGAAATTAAATAATGGAAAATATGAGATAATGATTTTGATGAATTGATAGGTATAATATTTTGCAAAGGATCCTATAAACATGACAGATAGTCCAGTTGTTACAAGTTCCTACTATAGCTATTCTTGATAATGTATGCAATTAAATCATTCTCATCTTAATTGTTCAATAAAGGGCTACGTTCAATGGCCTTCTTCATCTAGGGTAGGCCATATGGTCTGCTTTAAATTTGCATGAGGTTGAGATGGTGGATAAAGGATCGACTTCTTGGTCATAGTTCCATTTGAGGTTATCATGTTTCCAAATCTACAACCTATAAATGCATTGGCTATTGGTAACGATGGTATTCCTAGAATAAGGGGATAACTTGCAAGGCTAGCTTTTGGATGTAGTACTATAAAATCTATAGGGTACTTGTATGAATCCAAATCTATGAGCTAGGTCCTCAATGATACCTTTAGGTGTCACTGTTGACCTATCTGTCAACTGTAAAACTGTGGGTGTAGGTCTAAGGTTTACTAATTGTAATAGTTGAATTTTTTCCTTAGTCATTACATTGATGGTTTCCCCCAAGTCAATCAAGGTATTTTTGATGAGGGTACCATTTATCTGAACATCCACAATTGGACTTCTAGGGTTTGTATATTTAGGGACATTAATATTCCCTAACATGATGTCAACAAGATTCCCTAAGACATGTACAATTTGAGGGTCCTTCCTTTTCTCCCTATTATTTTAAGACAAAGGTCTCTCACTATTTTTGTGTAAATCGAAATGTCCTTAATGGCTTGTATGAGTGGTATCTTTATACACACATCTTGAAGTTTCCCTAATAGATCAATTTCAGCTTGGTTTTGATGTTCTTGAATAGTTAAACATTTAGGGAATGGAGGTTGTGGACTTGAAGTGGTTTGGTTCACTTGATTTGACTCAAGTTCTATAAGATGGTTGTCCAAGGCTTCTAATAAGGGTTCTTCATCTTCCAACTCAATTATTTGAGGGGATGAAGGCCCATCCAATGTTTTCTCTGACCTGAGGTGGACATCACTCACCTCTACCCCATAATTTGGGTATTGAATAACCTCTTTAGTGTAGGCCTGTTGAATAGGCTTGTTATTTGGGTTAGGTGTAGGTTGGTATAGTAGCTGAGGTTCCCTTGGTGGCTGAGATGATGGGTTTGTTGGATTGGGCATGATTACTTGTTGTTGTGGTTGTAAGGGTTGTTGGTAATTTATATTTTGGTTTTTCCATTACTGGACCTTTTTCCATTGATTTTTCTATGACCATTGGGGGTTGTAGTTAGATCATTGAAAATTTTGTTGTGGCCACATGGGTTGTTGCTACTAGTTCTAGTTTGGTTGGGGATTTTTCCATTAGTTTTTTGTGTTTTCCCAAGGCTGAGGGTTACAACTGGAAAAGTGTTGATTGCTAACTATAAATGATGTAATGAAATTCAAAGGATCTTGAGGCATACTTTGTCTTGGTTTCCATGGAATTTTCCATCTTCACCATCTAGTTCTTGAAAGTATGTTTTCCTTGTTCTATCCTCTATGATAATTGCTACCCTTTTGTACTTACAATTAGTTTTTCTTTGTTTGTAGTTAGGGCATTATTTAGTGAGGATTTCCTCTACCTCTTCTTGATTTTTATACACATGTAGAGTGTCCAATGAGTATCCAAATGACATAATATCTTGTTTCATGTTGGACAAGTTACTCAATTCCAGTCTTGAGACTCCATTAGATGTCTTGCTGATGGAAGATGTTCTTTCCCCCTTGTCGTCTTGGTAAAGGTTCTTGAATAGTTTCTATAAAATTTGCATATTTATTCAAAAGGTAGTTGTGAAACATCTCTTGACCCAATAAGATTAAGGGCACTTATGTAGTCATCATTGAATACTCTTAGGAACACCAACTGTAGGGATTCTTCTGAAATTCTATTTTGTGGATTCTTTTTCAAGAAAAATTGGAACCTTTCTACATAGTTTTCCAATGGTTCATCTTCTTTCTAGGACATTCTGAAAATGTCATCCCTTATTTTGTCAACCCCTCTACAATAGTCCTGGTATTTTTCTAGGAACATAGTCTTCATAGTGTCCCAATTTGGAAGATCTCTTCCCATACCCATAAACCATCTTAAGGCAACATCATTCAAGGTTGTTAGAAATAGCTTGAGTTTATGTGCATCAGTTGTGTAGTCATAAATCCTACACAAGATGTCAAAATTGAACAAGAAGGTATCTGGATCCTCAGTTACCAAATCATAGAAGATAGGCAAGGTTGAAGGAGGTATCTTCAAAACAACTTCTCTCTCCTGGTTGGTGATTGGGAACTCAAAAGTGACATGTTCTAGTGGGTCATCCACCACTACATCAACCATGGTTCAGAAGTTCTCCTCTATATTTGTAGTGGATGTTGGTGAGAGGGAAAATTATTCTTTAGGGATACCCTCACTCGAATCACTAGAATCACCAATATCCTCTATAGCTTCATGTGATTAGGGGATAAATCTTCCCAATGCATCTCGCTGCCTCCACATAGAATAGGTATGGATTTATATAACAACAAATCATGCAAAATTTTAGTGAAATTTTCTAGTATTGATGGAATAAAACCTAATTGATAGAACCATCCTCATAAATGGTGCCAAAAATAGGTGTTTACACATTTTGGAAATCATAAATTGCATAATAGTGGAAAGAAGTAATGCTTAAGCTATTGCTAGAGTACTTATAGCTAAAGACTGTGACTGGTTCATTGTCAAGAAATGAATTATGCCATTAACCAATAATTTCTAACTCAACTAAATTGACTAACTCTAGAGAAAAATGCATGGAAACAACTAAAGCATGAATACATGACAAGATCTTATTCACATTCACCACATGAAGAATCTAATTAAGAAAAACATAATTATGAAACTTACTACTGTAACAAAAATAAATGTACAAAAAATAAAGTGAGGAACAATCACCTTGAGTGGCCCTTGCTCAACTAATTGTCTCCACAAAGTGAACTCAAATCTAGCTCCTCAAACTAAATTATAACAGTAACTGAAAAGATCTCATTGCATAACTCAAGATATCACAATCCAAAGAGATTCTTCTAGAATATATTATTCATAAGATCATGATTGAGAAACAAAACATATCTAAAACATAAACTTACAAATCTAATTGCTATATTTTCTATTCTAACTCACTAACTAACTCAACCATTGAACCATTCATATAGGTACGAGGGAGTATTATTAGAACAAAGACTCAAAACAAAAATCTAATCATAAATCACCACTCCCTATAAAATAGAGCATGATAAAGTCTGAGTAATAAAAAAAATGAAAAGGAAGAAGAATTGAAATAGGACTGTAACTCTGCTATAACAATTTTAAATTGAAATGTGGATTGTAGAAACAGTCACATCATATTCCCAATTGTAGTAGAATTCTTCTTCTTTAGTAGTCTTATTAAATGATGTGATGATTCACAATAATCCTGACAAGTAGATGCCTCCAATTATGCAGTTGCTACGTTCTTTTAACTTCCCCTACATCGCTGCTGAAACTCCCTTTGGTTGTGGGTTGTGCTTTCCATTTGTTGTAGGCTACAGTCTACTGGCTTCGACTCCTTGGCTAAAAATATTTAGTTCACACAACATCTACACAATACTAATAACCATAATTTAAACACAAATATTCATTGCATTTCATACATATCCACATATTAACAATGCAATAACTATCATGTCATAATCATATTTCCATAGACTTTAAACCAGGTCCAAGTTTGCATAATGATCATAAAAGATAGTAAATTTTCAGGGATATATAGGAAATAAGTATTTGGACATGTCTAAAAGCATGTATTAAAATAATAGAAAACTAACTAATAGTAGGCCTCATCATCAATCTCTCCTCTAATCTTTGCCATTGATTAGTGTCATTGAATATCTATAAATGCAAGCATCCCCTCCTTTATTTATCATTTCAGATCTTGTAGGAAAACTATACTCATATTTTGTAGATGCTTTTATGCTATTGTGCTTAATATTAATCTAAGAGAAAAGGTTACTTATACCATTTCTCCCATGGTGAAATAGAGGAGAGAAATGGAGTTATGCTAAGGTGAATTGTGTGTGTTTGCAAGGTTTACATCATGTTTAATTCAATTTTCTTTATTTACTCTATTGTTGTGATCATTTGACTGTGATTTACTTTGATTATTACTTTATTCTTTCAGTATTTTATTGTTGGTTTTATTTTCTTATACATTCTGGCATGTATAGTGGGACCCCAGTCCTCAATTTGATGTTTCTTGAAGTTTTGTAAGCTTGTAGGGTTACAATGATGCTTTCTGAGTAGATTAGTGCTTTTGACTAATTTATATCAACATGTTTGTTATTGCACAATCACACTTCTGCATGTTTCAACACCTTTGAAATATTTTTGCGATGCATTTGCTGTGTACTGATGTTTCTACATATTTCGTGATGCTTTTTTGACAACTCGATGCTTTTGAAGATTTACAATGATGTGTATGCAACAGTTCGATGTGTTTGTCTAAAATACAACAATGCTTTTGCTTATCTTTGATTATTATTATTTTCTATAGTTTTGGATTACCTAATCTCTAATGTGCGCTTGTTTCTTGACCTTTTGAACTAACATTTGTGTAGCTTGTGGCTTATATTGGGAGAAGGCTAACATTTGATTTTGGTGCTCTTAAAATGAACAAATTTTACATTTAAAATTAGTGCTCCTAAAATTGAACCCACAAATTTCACATTTCATTTAGTGCACTAAAATTTACTACAAATTTGACATTTCATTTGGTGCACTAAAATTTACTACAAATTCCATATTTCATTTGGTGCATTAAAAATAACCCACAACTTGAATATTTTGATTTGGGCTTAAAATGAACAACTTGAAAATTTTGATTTAAGTTTAAAATTGAATAGACAACTTGCACATTTTGATTTGTTGTACCTAAAATAAAACCTACAACTCTAATTTATATTTGGTACATTAAAATGAATTCTATGTCGTATCTAGTAAACTAGTGGTTGTGTATGCTCTTTCCTTGTGCTTCATGCAATTTTGAAAATTAAAAGCACCATTAGTTTACAATATTTGTATGTACACCTAAGGTGTGAATGTCTATGTATGCTCTCCCCTCATTACTTAAGAATGATCTTGGGGATTAGAAACAACATCATTATTTGTTAGTTTAGTAGGAGATTTTCCATGGGATTTCATCACCTCAGGGTTCGATCTCAACCACATGTTCAAATGGGGTATAAAAGGGGGAGAATGAAAGTTGTACCTCAAGGTGTGTCCAATATTCTTTAAAACAAGCCTCACGACCCTCGGTTCATCGAGACATGTATAGGTGAAGAGACCGGAGGAGACAAACTCATTATTCACTGATTTCCACTATGAACCTTGTTTATTAGTAGCCTTTAAGACCTTTTGGTCATCAGTTTATAGTGGTGCAATGTACAGTATCATCCATGAAGTTACTCACCATGTACTGTCCCTTATTGAGGTGACTAATATTCCTTGATTAGGATCTTATAATTTTTTAGGTGAGAGGTGCGAACGTGGTACATGACCTTTGTATACTCTATTCACCCATTCATTGGATGGTATAGCTTCAGTGGTGGGCCTATGATAAGTCGATAAACTCATTCTACTAGTAGCTAGGTTGTGTATTCTTGGTGTGTCTGCATTGTTTAATACAAGTGACACCAAATTGCGAGCTCTTGGCTTATGAAATCAACCTCAAAATCCTTGGAGTTAGTCATATATGGTGTTCTTTTGTTGTTTTTGTCACTTTCCAGATCAGAAGAACAAAAAATCAATCTTCAAATAGTAAAAAAATTTCAAAACCCTAGATTGATTTAGGTTCAAACTTGCAAATTCTATCTTTAAGTCAAAGTGACACATTTGATTGTCATTTTGCATCACTTCTATTTGTATCACAACACATCTAAGTTTTCATCTCAACGCTCTTGTCTATAAATTGATGTGTCTATAAATCAATGCTTTTGTCCCAGAGTAGTCCTCTATCAAATCCTAAAACATAGTACAACGACCAATTTGTTTATCAAACATTGAAGTGTTTACCTATAAACCTACACTTTTGCAAAATCACGACATTTCTATTAGGTGCAGTTTCATGCTTTTGACAGGCTAAAATGATGCTTTTGTAAAAAAAGTGATGCTTTTGATTGTCATTTTAAATTTTTTGGAATAGCCAAAATTCTAGTTTCAAAATTTCCCCAGTCAGTCATCATAGGATCAAAGACTTATATTAGAAAAACTTATAGGCATAATCAATACTCCCAAAATAACAAATCGAACACCCCGTGTCATCTTTTTATCTTGGGATTTCTTAGAAACACATTCCTTTAGATTTTAAGAAAGAAAAAACCTCATCCACAACAACAACAACAACTCATCCATTATCAAACTAGAATTAGACATAGTATTTTTAATTATCTTATCAATATCCCCTAGTTTAGCCATTTACTTGGAAAACTATTATTTTCAAGTAAGTTGTTGAATTAGTATCAATCTTTGTGAACAAGTTTTCTTAGTGGTCATCAGTCTATTCCTATGTCTATGAGTTCATTATCATCTTCCTTCACTTGGACTCATTAGTCTAGGACAAGCAAGGATTATCCTCAAAACCCAATAAAAAATGAGATCTAATCAATTTTTTTCCTTTTTAGGTGTCATATCCTACACCAATTCCAACAAACATCCACATCAAAACTTTGGTTCAAAAAATCTACTTAGTGTGTCTTTTTTCCAAGCCCAATTTGAAAATAAACTTTCATCCACAACATATCATCCCAAATCTAACCCAAAATCAGAAGGTCATAGTATCTTTTATATGCCAGTACAAACTAGGTCTCAAGTCAAAAACAAAATACAAAATCTCAATCCAAAAATGACAAACATAGACACAAATCCATTTCAGGAAACTACCAATCCTAATACAAACATGTATAATGCAAGGGGTGTCAAAGCACCATCCCCACTAAGTCCCAACAATAGTCTAAACATATATGGGTATGTATGGGATGTAATGCCTGATGAATTGGTTGAAGCACACCAAGACACTCATGCTATGAAACTAATTGAAACACTTCTATCAACCAACCCAAATCATTATTTCTTAATGATTTCCCAAAAAGGAGCTAGATTTCCCCCCATATTTGACATAATATGTATCCAAAATGTCACAAATAATAATTCACCCCTAACCTTGGGAGAAACCAGTTTTGATAACAACATACCACCTTCACTACAACCAAACCCCAATCTCACTACTCAAACACCAAAAAATCGTCCCATTAACTCTTCATAAATTGCTGCAAAAATTATGCAAATCACCTTTCCTACCAATTCCACACAAGTAACAGTACCACCCATCCATACTTAGGCTCCCATATTCTCCACACACATCACCAACCCTACATATGGTCAATATATTGCGTCCACATTGATAAATAAGCCACATGCACAATCATCTCATCCTTCACAAACACCACCACATCAATATCCACCTAACAATCGTAATATCTCCCATCCAATAGCAAGAATGCATACAAAACTAACAAATAGACCACCTAATCAATACATCACCAACTCCGTGAAACAACCTCCATAGGCTCCCAACTTCAATCCTAATTACAACATGCATCAACATAATGAAAATACTTACTCCGCTCAAAACACCATGATGTCACAAAAATATACCAATACATACATCCACAACACAACATACCTCCATAATACCAAAACCATTTACAACAATATGCTAATCCTAACACATCAGGTCATGTTTACAATCAATAAAACCCTCCATATGGTCATAAAAATCCATCATCATCAAACTACCTACAAGGTCAACAGTCATCACATCTCACAACTACTTACAATGTAACAGATCCAAAATTTAGAATAACAAATGGCAAACATCCACATGGAGCCACAAAAAAAGAGCTATGTAGTAGAAGACATGCACCTACCCATTCAACAAGACTTTATATGTGCCACATTTTCCACATCACTTCAAAATACCTAAATTTGAAAAATATAAAGGAAAGAGAGACCCTTATGATCACATGAGTGAGTTCTATGTAGTTTTTTTAGAGGTAATGCATAATGATAAATATCTAGTGCACCTCTCCCCAGGAAGCCTAGAAGGAAAAGCCATGGAGTGGTTTTCTAGACTCCCTGGTGGTATAAGGGCCTTTAATGAAATCATTGATAAGTTTGTCTCACATTTATCATATAACATGGACCATGAAATGACAATGACTGACTTATATACCACTAAAAAAAATTATGGAGAAACATTTGCCTCCTTACAAAGGTGTCAAAAATTAGCTAGTAAATGTCCATGTCACATCTTAGAGAAACAATTGGTTAAGATGTTAATTTAAAACATAAACATTGAAGTAGGTTTCTACTTGAAAATGCTGATGAGGCCAACTATTAGTTAGTTTTTTGTTATTTTAGTACATGATTTTAGAAATATCTAGATACTTATTTCCTACATATTCCTAAAACTTTACTATCTTTTATGATCATTATGCAAACTTGGGCCTGATTTAAGTCTATGGAAATACTATTATGATATGATAATTATTACATGATTAATATGTGAATATGTATAAAATACAATGGATATTTGTGTTTAAGCTATGGTTATTAGTACTGTGTAGATGTTGTGTGAACTAAATTTTTGCAGCCAAGGAGCCAGAGCAAGCAGACTGTAGCTCACAACAACTAGGAGGTGCAACCCACAACCAAATGGAGTTTTAGATAACAATGTATGGGAAGTTAGAAGAAAGTAGTTGTATAATTAGAGGTGTCTATTTGTCAGGATGATTGTGAATCATCACATAATTTAATAAGACTACTAGAGGAGAATAATTATGCCATGATTGAGAATCCAACATGACTGTTTCCATAGTCTATGTTTTAGTTTTAAACCATTCCAACAAATTTATAGTCCTATTCCAATTCTTCTACCTTTTTAGTTGTGTTTTAGTTACTCAAAATTTATCACACTTTATTATGTAGGGAGTAGTGATTTATGATGAGATTTATATTTTGAGTCCTTGTTCTAATAAGACTCCTTTTATACCTATATGAATGATTTAGTGGCCGAGTTAGTTAGTGGGTTGAAGTAGCAAATATAGTAGATAGATATGTTCAATTAGTTTGTATTTTTCCACAATTTTTTTTTGTTTTCCAATCATGTTCTTATGAATAAGATATTCTAGAAGAATCTTATTAGATTGTGATATATTGAGTTATGAAATAAATATATTTTTAGTTATTTTTATGTTGAATTAGTTTGAGGAGCTAGATTTGAGTTTATCCTATGGAGCAAGGGCCACTCAAGGTAGTTATTCCCCACTTTTCTTTCTATACATTTATTTATGTTACAATAGTTATTTTCATGATTATGTTTTTCTGAATTAGATCCTTCATGTGGTGAATGTGAATAAGATCTTGTCTTGTATTCACTCTTTAATTATTTTCATGCATTGTCCTTTAGAGTGAGCCAAATTAGTCAAGTTAGCAGTATTGGTTATAAAATTCATTTCTCGACAATGAACTAGTCATAGTCTTTAGCTATAAGTACCCATAGCAATATCTTAAACATTACTTCTTTTCACTACTATGTAATTTATGATTTCCAGCATGTGTAAACACCTATGCTAGTACAATATAGGTAGTGAAGATTTTTTGAATGAACATATAGTATCAACATCATCAAAAGCTTATGTTAGCCTTGGTTGATAATTAAATGAAGGTCTTTCAAGGGTTTAGTGGATTGTTCATTAGGACCCCCTCTGAATTGTGTGTTTGACACCAAGTTTACTAAACATTAGTGGGCCTCTACAAATGCTATGTTTAAATTCTTTTGATGAAGTCATCAAAAAGGGATTACTATTGAGAAAGCCCTAATTTCCAAAAGACTTGTTAAAATATTCAAAGAAAACAAAACCTATTCAAACTCTTCAATTGATAAATCCTACTATTGGAATAAGAATTAAAGTGTCGTCAATGATGGTGTGGTTGATGCAAAAATGGATCAAACTATTCAACCCAACTGATGAATTCAAGAACCAAACACTATCCAAACATCAACAAATATACAAGATAACACACAATGAGCACCTCCTAGACTCAATGAAAACCCACGATGAAAATTTACTCCTTTAGGAGAACACATCGAGTATGTGCTTTGAAAAATAATCTAAGCAAACATAGTCACTCTTCCAAAAATCAGATAATTTGAACCACAAGTCAAACCAACGTGGTGGAATGACATCAATTTTTATGATTACCATAGGAAAAAAGGACATAAAACTCCCAACTATTTTAAATTGAAGCACCTTATTCAAGAATTAATGGGAAAAGGAGATATTGGTATTGAAAGCCAACCAAATTCCTCAAACAGTGACCATGTGATCTTCAAGGATCTCTTACAAAACCATGGAAAATGAAATGCGTCTAACCAAGGTAGTTACCTCAAGCAATAATTCCAATCATACAATGGTCAACTATGATTATATAGTTAACCATATTGAGGAAATTGGCAACCATGTATCAACTATCACTATGAAGAACCCAAATCCTGAATGTAATGTTACAACACACATAGGAAAAATCACTCTACAAGGAGCCACATCTAGAAATACCATTACCCCACAATACAATCTAATGGATCAACTAAATAAAATACTAGCCCAAATATCCATTATCAAGCTTTTAAGCATATAACCGATTCAAAAAGATATATTAGATAAAGCTCTCAGGGAATCATCGGTACCAACAGATCTTAATGTGGACCAGTTTCAAGCTATGGTTAGTCATATCACCTTTTCACATCATTTGAATTTTTATGATAAAGACATGACATACCATTTTCCTATTCACAATGATTCTATTCACTTGGAAATATTTATACACAAGCACTGCATAGATGTGTCCTAATAGATGGTGGTGTTGGTTTGAACATTTGTACCTTAAAACTGGTGAGAACACTAGGATACTCTGAGGAGGTTATATATTCAAATAAGAAGATATTGGTCAGATATTATGTGATGTTGAATGACCCTCCAAAGGGACCATTACTATTCTGATAAGAGTGGGACCAAAAATCAAAGATAGTCTACCAAGTATTAGATCTAGAACTCTTGTACAATGCACTTCTTGGTCACCCATGAATTCATGCCATGCAAGTCGTACCCTCCACTTTTCACAAGTTTCTCAAGTTCTATCATGAAGGAAACAAAGTAACCATTCCAATAGATCTAGATACTTTCCCCTACTACATCAACTTGAGAGAATACACAACATTTCGTGTTCCTAACAACACTAAAGCATCCCCATCAATACTAACTCAAACATCTACTCAGTCTAGGTTACTCCCAAAGTTAATATTTAGGTCAAAGACAAGAGGTGTGGGGAATATGATATGACAATATTTCTATGTAGGTTAGCTTCCATCATCATTTAGATCATATGGAAAACCAAGTAGGTCTCAAGAAGTATCAACTATGATAACCAAATGCAGTTCGACTAATTTTTCCAAATGTGCTAAACAAAATAAAGGATTTGTAGATGACAACATATCAAAGTGGACTTATAACGAAAAAGAAGATATTGTCACATTACAAGTAGAAAATTACACTAAAGGATTCCCGATAATTGAACACATGGGATGGATGGCCATAGTGGCCTTGGTGTACAAAAGCAAGGAATGATGGAACCAATCTCAATAGCTATCAAACCATGCTATATAGGACTTGGATTTGTGAAATTGGGTAATGTGTCTTCAACTATCGAAATTACACCTATAGGAGCAGATACAATTTTTTTGTTGATAATTATCTAATGAGGATGCCGACAATGACTCTTTCAAATATATCACTGACCTTTTCCATTATCATAACCTTGAACCATATCCTATATGTCTTTTGAGCCTTCAACTTCCAACAAAAAAAATCCACTTATGTACCCCCAACTTATTGATTGGGACCAATGAGATCCACCTATATATTATAGACATATTCTAGAATAATGAAGCTATAGCCGAGTTTTTGAGACTTCAAGACGGGATACCCCTAGGGGATCATAGAGCTAGATTTATCATAAAACTCGATACAATGACATACTTCGAGGAAGATGCCAAACCTTTTAGTTAGAGAAACATAAAATGTATAAACAAGTCCCCTAGTGAAAACTGCCTTGCGACACTTTTAGACCAGAGAATTTAGTAAAAACAAAGGACGTATCTAAGGGTAAAAATATTTCTGAGGTGACCAAGGATGGAAGGTTTGACTATATTCCTATGGAACAAGAGAGATATCTAGTTATTATTGAGAAATATAAGGAGATAGATATTAGTACTACAGATAGTGTCAGGATAACATACTTTGCATCTTCTTTATTTGAGGAGGAAAGGATTAATTTCATTGTATTCTTCAAGAAAAAACAAATAAAATTCATATACTCCTATGCGGACATGCTTGGATTGGATCCTAATCTAGTACTACATCATCTAACAGTAACACCAAGGGAAAAACTTGTAAAGAAAAAGATACACAAAATGCACCCTCAAATAGCACTGTTGGCCAAAGCAGAACTTCAAAATTTGTTAGATGTGGGCTTCATTTGACCAATTGATTATGCTAAATGGATGTCAAATTTGGTCTTAGTCACTAAACCCACCGAGGCATTCAAATATGCACAAACTTAAGATATCTTATCAAGTCATACCCAAAAGATGACTTCCCTTTACCTAACATTGATATGATTGTAGATTTAATAGCAGGACATAGAATGCTATCCTTAATGGACATATTCTTAGGTTATAATCAGAATCACATTACCACTGAAGACCAACATAAAACAAAATTCAGTTGTCTATGGGGGAGATTTTTTTGGAATGCCATGCCTTTTGTCTTGAAAATTTCAGAGCTACCTATCAACAAGCTATGACAACTATCTTCCATGACATGATGCATATCTTTATGGAAGACTATGTTGATGATCTACTAGAAAAATCAATCACCAGGGAAGGTCTTATCAACATACTGGCTAACATTTTTGATAGGATGGAGTAGTATAACCTTCGGCTAAACCCTAAGAAATGTGTTTTTGGGGTGACATTTGGAAAATTATTGGGATACATTGTATCTAAAATAGGCATTGATGTTGAACTAGCGAAGGTAAAAGAAATAATTGATTTTCCTTCTCTCACCACTCTCAAATAACTATGAAGTTTATAGTAAAAACTCTAATCCATTCACCGCTTTATTTCACAGCTAGTAGATAAGTGCCACCCATTTACACACCTTTTGCATAAGGGCATTACCTTTAAATGGGAAAAAAATTATCAAAAGGAATTCCAACAACTCAAAGATTATCTAGCATCTCCTCTAATATTAATGTCACTGGTTCAGGGCAAGCCTCTACTATTATATATATCTACCACACCAGCAACACTAGGTGCACTCCTTGCACAACACAATGATACAGGTAGAGAAAGGGCAGTCTATTACATTAGTCATACTTTGGTAGGTTACAAACTCAATTATTCACCAATGGAACATGCCTATTTATCAGTTGTTTTTTCTTCACAGAAGTTGAGACATTATATGCTACCAACCACCAAAACTGTTAGGACACAATGATCTATTGAGAGGGGGGTGAATCAATAGATATTAAAACTTTTAGTCCAGGAAGACTATTTGCAAATTCAACCTTAAAACTCAGATGTGTAGATTAAAACATAAACCAATATAGCAATCACATGCACATGAATGAACAACACTTAACACCAGATGTACGTGGAAAATCCCGAATGGGAAAAAACACGGTGAGAAATGCTGCTAGGATCTACTGTCCTAATCTAACCTCACAAGAAATGTAGTTCAATTACAATTTTAAGAGCTCCAACTTTAAGGAAGATTCAACTCCCTGTTTTAGAAGCTACAACTTCAAGGATGCAACAACACCCTGATTTAGGAGCTACAACTCCAAGGAGACTACAATCCCCTAATCTGAGCTACAAATCAAAATAATGAGGCTACAACCTCTACAGATTCACAAATTTAGTTATGCATAAACTAGTTTTGCAAAACCTATAATGCATCAATTCAGTACATAACACTTTCTCTCTCTCTGTTCACTCTCACACCACTATAGACATCTTCATATAAATTCTATATTTTAACTCTCTATTACAACAACACAATTCACTTATTGACTGTGTATTCTCTTCTCACTCATCCAATCAGTTCACATCAATGAGCTGCTGATTTATAACAATTTCTATCTTCATTGAGAAGTAACACAAATCACACTGTAACGATAATTGAAATTCAAAAGGATCATTTTCATTTTTGGCGGGTTGTTTCTAGAGTTTTTATGCCATTTCACCATTTTCTTGTGCATTGGATTCAAATTCAAACTGGGTGATCTGTTCCCTAGAATCACCATCTTCACCCAAACGCCAACAAAATCCTTGCTAGACATCTACTTGATAATCTGTGTAAGTGATTATATTTGATTATTTTCTTCCTCAGATCGATCTCATACCTTATGCAAATCTGTGCCTAATTATTCACCATTGGATTGAACACATTCAAAGTTGTGTTCGTTTACTTGAAAAATTGTGCCAACACTTGTGTCTTCCTACACCACGAGTCTATGTCCTAGCTATGCCAATTTTCATTTGCTTACCGACTAGGGTTAAACAATAGATTACCATCGTCGAAGATTTTGATTGAATAAATCATTGTTTTGCAACAAGGATGTAAAAACCAACAAATGATCGATGACCAAGTGCGATTGTTCCATTCGCCTTCCATATGCATGTCATCAGTCAACGTTTTGTCACTTTTGTTATCGCCATATCATTTTAACATTTTGGGCTTCACCATTGATTACCGTGATGGGAGTAAACATAGTAATCATTGTTAGATTGCATACCATTTTATCTCTACCATTCACTTATCACATCGCGTATCGCTAAACACTAACCTGATTTCTAAAAGGTTTCCGCAATGCACAATAGTCACCATTACCATTAGGTCACACTGCCACGTTCTATCCATCATGGAATATTTTCCACCAATCCTTGCTTCCTCGTGGGTCTTGACCTGGTCCCACTGATTTCTCAGTAGGCTGGTGGGGAGGCCGCCACGTAAATACTTTTGACGTCACCGAAAGACCACCAAATCCATCAAATTCACTCATCACTAGATCAAAGGGACGACCGTGTAACTCTCTTCGAAATGCCTAAGTCACTTTGATGAGATTAAGTTTCTCCTTGTTGCTCCATCGAGGAGAGTTCTCCCAAAATCCTACCAAGATACTAGAGTCTTGCCGACGAGACGGTCATTAGGCTATCGAAGGGACTCCAAGAAAAGTCCCACCAAAAGGCACCAATCACACTAATGTAACAGATTCACGCCGAACCATTTCCAAATCGTATGATCAAAGAGACGATTGAGTGAATTTCTTTGAAATGACTATGTCATCCCAACGCACCTATAGGACACCACCAGCCTAGGAGACGGGGCTGGTTACCAACAGAGGTTAATGATATGAGTTGTCACTTAAGGTAACCTGCAACTTGTCATATTAAGTCAACAAAGAAATATAACATTGTAACTAGATTCGCCATGACTGTAGTTCCTTTGAATTTGCATGATTGACACTGCTCATATTACACTTATGATAGAAATCAATGACCACATTTTTCCAACACCAACAGTCTCCTTTTGACATCAATGACAACATTTTCCAACAATCTCCCCCTTTGGAATTGATGGAAAAACCTTAATGCTCAACCAAAATGAAACACTGACGCTATGTATCAATTTGATTAATCACACTTCAACACAACTCCCCCTATGGCATATACCACTTTTGTACTCAGCTTGCTCATATGATTTGAGAATTTTTTCTACTTTTCTCCCCCTTTGACATCAATGGAAAAAGGGATCACTTACCCTTAGAATATGATCTTCCTTTGACAAACAATGCAAAGAGAAAGAAGGGATTCTGCAACCATCAAGTTGTTGGAAATTTGTAAAACAAGATTTACCTAACTTGATCATGTTGTCCTTGTCTAGGGTTAGAGAAATAAACATTGAAGCTTCCCCTGGATGTATGCCCTATCACTAATGTTTAGTGATATGATGTGGGATAAAATACTCCTAGCTTCTACCTTAGGTATTCAAATTGCTCTGTGGGAAGAGGCTTTGTAAATATATCAGCCACCTGTTCCTTTGTAGGAACATACTCCATGCTAACTTCCTTTTTTGCAACCTTTTCTCTAATAAAGTGATACTTGATTGATATATGCTTGGTTCTGGAGTGCATCACAAGATTCTTTGATATGTTTATAACACTTGAATTATTACAAAGAATAGAAATAAGCTCTTTGTATTCCACCTTGATATCTTTTAATGTCTGCTTCATCCATAAGACTTGAGTACAAGATGCAACTACTACAATATATTCTACTTCTGCTGTAGAAAGAGTGATAGACTCTTGTTTTTTAATCATCCATGACACCAATTTATTTCCTAAAAAGAAGGCACCACCACTAGTACTCTTTCTTTCATCCACATTTCTTGCCCAATCGACATATGTATAAGCTGTTAAATTGAAATCCTTGCCTTTGGGGTACCATAAGCCATAGTGAATAGTACTCTTGATATATTTGAAGATTCTTTTCACAATGTTGACATGGGATTCCTTTGGCGCAACCTAAAACCTTGCAACCATGCAAACAAATTGCATTATATCAGGCCTAGATGTAGTTAGATATAGTAGAATTCCAATCATTGATGTATATTGAGTCTGATTTGCATCAGGTGATTCATTTGATCTACTCAACTTGTATCCAGTAATCATGGGAGTACCGACCGGTCGACTATCCTCCATGCCAAACTTCTTAAGCATTTCTTTTGCATACTTAGTTTGTGATATGATTATACCTTTATCAGATTGTGCTATTTGTAAACCAAGGAAAAATATGAGTTCTCCTAGTATGGACACTTCAAACTCAACTTGCATGTGTGTAGAGAATATTTTGCACATTACATCATTGCTACCACCAAATATGATATCATCCACATACACTACAACAATAATCATGTGCTCACCTTCAAATTTAAGATATAATTTTCTATCAACACAACCCTTCTTGAATCCTTGTTGTTTTAGGTACTGATCTAACCTTGAATACCATGCCATTGGGGCTTGCTTTAGACCATACAACACTTTTCTCAATCTACAAACATAACCATCATCTTCTAACAACTGAAAACCTTCTGGTTGTTCAATATATACTTCCTCTTCTAGGTTTCCATTCATGAATGCAAATTTAACGTCCATTTTATATACTTTGAATCCTTTATAGACTGAGAATGCAAGAAAAATTCTTATTTTTTCTAATCTTGCAATAGGGGAAAATGTTTCTTAAAAACCAATTCCTTCTACTTGTGCATATCCTTTGCATACTAATCTTTCTTTGTTTCTAACCACAACTCCATCTTCATTCAACTTATTTCTGAATAGCCACTTGGTGCCAATCACATTCTTGTTTGATGGTCTAGGAACTAATTCCCATGTTTTGTTCTTCTCAATCTAACTGAGTTCCTCTTCCATTTCTTTTATCCAAATCTCATCCTTATTGGCTTCATCAAAACTTTTAGGTTCCACTTGAGACAAGAGAGAAAAGTTAACTTGTTCCTTGTCCTTTGCAAGTCTTCTTCTAGTCTACACAACATCATTTTTGTCACCAATTATTTGTTATGCAGGATGATCCTTTTGCAGGAGCTCGTTTGACACTTGTTCATTCTCTTCCTCTTGTTCTTCGTCTCTAGCAGCTGCACCTACATCATCATCTTCTGATTCAAACTCGAAGTTGTTTCTGCTAGATTTGCTTTGATTTGTATTTTCATCAACTTTGACATTTATGATTTCCACTATATTGTGTAGTCTCTTGTTGTAACACTTGTAGGCTTTTCTTTGATTGGAACATCCTAAGAATATCCCTTCATCACACCTTGAATCAAAGATTTCTAAATCTTCATGTTCTCTTTTGATATAACATTTCCAAATACCTTAAAATGTTTGATAGATGAAGGCCTACCAAACCATAATTCATAAGGAGTTCTTCCACTGTTTTCTCTTAGTAGGGCTTGGTTCTGAATGTATACAGTAGTTTGAACTTCTTCCTTCCAAAATGTATTAGCCAAATTTGCTTCATTTAACATAGCTCTAGCCATCTCCTTCACAATTCTATTTCTTCTTTCTACCACTTCATTTTGTTGTGGAGTTCTAGGTGTTGAATATTGTCGCTTAATTACATGATCTTCTCAATACTCTTTGAATTCACTTGAGGTAAATTCTCCACTTCTGTTTGATCTCAGACATTTAATTTTTCTCCTAGTCTCATTTTCTACCAACTTTGTAAAAGCCTTAAACTTCTCAATTGATTTTGCCTTCTCCTTAAGGAATGCAACCCATGCCATTCTAGTATAGTCATCAATCAGTAGCATAAAGTATCTCTCACCTAGTAGCCTCTTTGTCCTCATGGGACCATAGTGATCAGTATGAATTATCTCCAAAGGTTTTTAAGTTGAATACTCTTTTGTAGAGAACTTAGACTTTGTTTGCTTTCCTTGTTGGCATCCTTGGCAGATTTTATTTTCAGGCTTTTCTATCTTAGGAATATTTATAACCAATCCTTTCAATCTTATGTTTACCAAATTTTGAAAGTTAGAATGTCCCATCCTTCTATGCCACAACGAACTCTCATCTGTTTGGATGATTAAACATGTTTGTCCTTCTGCATCACATAGATTATAGAGATTGCTATTTGTCCTTACCCCTTGAGCAATTTTCTTGCCATTTTTCCTTAACTTGCAACCTTCTAAGTTAAATACAACCTTGTATCCATTATCACACATTTGGCTGACACTGAGAAGAATATGTTTTAATCCTTCAATGTAGAGCACGTTTTTAGTCTTATTTTTCCCATCTATGCTCAAAATTCCTTTACCATGATCTTGACTGCAGTATTATTACCTAAGCTTACTGATCCTCCTTTTCTCATTTTTAATTCAATGAATTTGATTTTATCTCTAGTCATATGTTTGGATTTTCCACTATCAATTACCCACAAATCCTATTCCTTTGCATATAATGTTGTTTGTGCAATCATAGACTGAGTGGAATTTTTCTCTTTCTCCTTCCATATTTTCTTAGGTTTCTTTTCAACCTTCTCTTCCTTTTTCTCAGAAACTTCAACTTCGTTTTCAACTTTAGAAGATGTATTTTTCTTCTTCTCAGATTGAGCATTTGGCCTTACAAAATTTTCTCTACAATTTCCAGCTACATGACCAAAATTGTTGCAATTATAACAAAATATGTTCATGTCTACCAAGGGAGCAAATGGATTTTTACTTACAAAATTTGTATTCTTCCCTTGGAATGACTCTACATTCTCTAGCCCTATGACCAAAGTTGTTACAAGTCTAGCAATACCCATTAAAGTATGATGAGTACCTAGTCATGGTGTTTCTTTTAGCTAGATGATGAGATCTTTTTCTATGCATCCTTGGATAGTGTACTCTTATGAATCCATCATTGTCTGATTTTTTTGTGTTCCGCTTCTTCTTTTGCTTATCTTGGTCTGTCCTTATTTCTCATCTTCAATTTATTCCTTCTCTTTATCAACTTTCTCAACCACAGCTAATTTCTTTCCATCTTTAGAGGCTTCTCCTTTGTCAATTTTTTCATCATTGAGGACTAATTTTTCTTTTACTCTAAATCTTCCATAAAGTTTTGCAGAGGCATCAACAAATGAAATCTTTCCTTTTTCAAGACCTAAACATGATTTCTCCCTATTAGCTGGCTTTTGAGTACTTAATAATTCATCAAAAATATCAGTACCACCCTTTAATTTTAGACCCTTATTGATTTGCTCACTTACTTTTTCCAACTCTTTTCTTAAGGAAACTATTTTTGCATCAAGCTTTGAGCATCTCTCCATTTCAGAGTCTATTTTGGACTTCATTACTTCTTCACCTCATTTAGCTTCTTCAACCTCAAGTTTTAGATTTACCACCAACTGATTGGATTCCTCAAGTTCTTGAGTTAATTTGTCAGTCTCCTTTTGAGCTTAATTTTCCAATATCTTGTTTTCCTTCTTAAGATCATCATATTTGTCTCTTAACTCATCAAGATATTCAAGACCACTAATAAATTCTCCCTCAAGATTAAAAAATAGCTCCTCTGCTTCTTCATGTAAGTCCTTAAATTTTGCTTCTTTCTGATCATTAATGTATTTTTCCATGAAGAGGAATTATTTTCCTACTTCTCTCATTACAAGAGTGTGACCTTGATCATCATCTAAACTATCACTAGCATCAGATGCATCACTTTTTTCATGAATTTATAGTCTCTTCTTTTTCTTTCCAAAATTCTTCCTTTTAGGATAAGATGATTTCTTGTTTTTTCCATCTCCTTCTTGTTTGGAGTTATCCTCTTTATCATATGGGAAATTTGAAGCAAAATGACCTATTCTACCACAATTAAAGCACTTAAAGGGTAGCTTACCTTTATATTTTCTGGAACCTCTCCTTAATCTCCTTATGAAGTTTGCTTCTTCCTCATCAATTTCTTCATGATTTGATGCAATGACAACAACCTTGTTTTTCTTATCCACTTCATCCTTTTATTTCTTAGAAATCTTAAATGCAGCTTCACTCCTAGAAGTCTCAACATCTGGAATTCTCATCTCATATGCTATAAATATTCCATGTATCTCAACTAGAGTGAGTTTATCTTCTCTTCCTTCTTCAATATTATAAATATTGGAATCATATTTAGTTGTCATAGACCTTAGAACTTTCAACACAACAAAATATTCTTTTACTTCCACACCATAACCTCTAATAGCATTCATTATATCATCAACCCTTAGAAGATAGTCTGCAATTTTCTCCTCTTCAATCATCTTCAATCCTTCAAATTTTTCTCTCAGCACTTGTAGCTTTTCCAACTTTACTTTAGTGTCTCCTTCATAGATCTTATTCAACTTCTCCCATAAATAATAAGCTATTTCACAATACATAACCTTGCTATGTACAAAATCAGACAAGTTGTTCACAATGGTGAACTGAGCTTTCTCATTATTCTCATAATCCTTCTTTCCTACAACATCAACATGATGAGTAGCTGGGATAGTATATTTGTTCTTAACTAACATCCAGGCATCATGTCCAAGAGAACCTAAGTATCCTTTCATCAAAGAGCTCCACTTAGCATAATTTGTTCCATTGAACCTAGGTGGCTTGCATGAACCTTCTTGACTTGCCATGGTGTTCACTTATCCAAGATCTGCTTGAGATGATTAAGCTTCTCCCAGGGAACCTACACTCTGATACCAATTGTTAGAATACAATGATCTACTAAGAGGGGGCGAATCAATAGATATAAAAAATTTAGTCTAGAAAGCCTATTTATAAATTCAACCTTCAAACTTAGATGTGTATATTAAAACATAAACCAATATAGCAATCACATGCACATGAATGAATTGTTGGAATAAATGAACACTGAGAGGGGGGTGAATTAGTGTTCTACGATTTTTAACTTTATTAATCAAATCTTTAAAGCACTTATAACATTCAACCAAAAGAAGGATGCACAAACATAAAACAAACAACCACAACAACATAACACAAGGATTTTTTATGTGGAAACCATGTTAGGGGAAAAACCACGGTGGAGGTCAATCCACAATATGATTTGAGTATACTCAAAAAGTGTTTAAAAAAGGGGAATGCACATGCATTCAGGCACACTGCCTAGAGCTCACTGCTCAAATACAAAATGAAGACTCACTGTCTTACAAAAAGATTTGGATTACATCCAAAAATTTTGAACTGAAAAAATAACATCTGCTAATGCCTGATTACAGTTTTGGTTAAGCTCATTAATAACTTTCTTGACCTTTTTTCTGATTCTACTCTTCTGCTATGTCTTCTTTAATTCACACCACAAATCCTTTTATGCACAAGTTAAACTGTGCATAATAATTCTACAATCCTTCTGAATTTACATTACACATCAACACACTTTGTACATACATCAAAATGATATAAATGATCACTTATATATATCCGCGACTAAATATTTAATCAACCACATGTCAGCTTCAACAAAACATAAAATATTTACAAATCATTGACTCAATCCATAAATAATTTTCAATGCGCACCAACCAAAGTTGGCTACAACATAGTGAGGACCCAAATCATCATGCTCAAACACAAAACACTTCAAACAATTACTTTTCGAAGATCCACAACACACTACATTCACTTAGTCGGTCTTGTACATTGGTAAACAGAAAATTAATCAACCGGATCTTCTAACTTGCACAACAATTGATACAAGGCTCTATGATTCAAGGAAAGAATAGATCACACACCTAACGAAATTACCTGAGATCCACAACTCAAAATGATAACAAGAAAATTTCATATGAATTGATGAACAAAATTTTGTCGGATGCTCTGATCTAGTTTGATAGTTAATCGCTTAACTTCAATTTGACTTCTGGTATGAGCAAATGCTGATGTGTGGATTGAATCACTGATAGGGTTGCCATAAATGACAAAACCAGATGACATGTGTAGTGTCTCTTGCAAATAATGTCCCCCTTTGGCATTGATGGCAACACTTAGTGAAAAATGACTAAGTGTCAGATCAGTACCAACATGAATTACACTACAAACCTTCAAAAATTTAAAACACAACTCCCCCTGAGATGATTATAACATTTTTCACTATCCCATTCTCCCCTTTTAACATCAATGGAAAAGGCAGGAATCCACATACCAAAAATCAAACAAAAACTACTATGAACAAACTACATATGTACAACCTTGCTTCACTAACTTACATAAACTTGAGTATATCTACAAAATTATTCTTCAACAAGCTCAAACTAGTGTCCCAAATCTTTTTGAGACTCTCTAAGATAGTCATGTGACAAAAAAAGAATTAAGATTTCATCTCTAATGACTCAAGGTTTTCTGGATCACTGAATGCCATAACATCTTCTGCTTCCTTCATTGCACTAAGCATTGTCTCCATCTTAGGACCAATTAGTCCTCTAAGCTCACAAAACCTTTCAAAATTTTTTCCTTCTTCATGATTTAGACTTTTGATCTTGTCAAGAAGGGATATGACTTGACCTTCTTGCTTTCCAATAGAAGCGGTTAGAGGATCAAATGCTTGAGAGATATTTGCTAACTGATTCTTATATTCCTTTAGTTTCTTTTCAATGTCCTTAGTGAACTTGGACAATGATAAGCACGACTTATAAATTTTTCCACCTTTAGAAAAAGTGCTTTGACTATTCTTTACACAGGTAGCTAACAAAGATTTGTCATTAACAATAATTCCCTTAAACCTACTGAACCTGTCCTTTTGAACCTTATCCATAGCTGACTTCTCAAGTGACTCAAAGTGAGTACTTACAAAATTGACAAGTTTCTTCAATTGAACGGATGGAGAATCTAATGAGTCCTTGAAATATGAAGGCATAATCTTCTCCAGAATACTAGATGTAAGATTTAAGAGCTCACTATCTTTAATATGAGGTTTCAAAATTTCTTCCCTTGCCTTGGCTTGAGCAAATGATGCAACTTTTTTTTTCTTAATGGGAGATAAAGTAGCCAAATTGATAGGACCTTTAATCAATTCAAGATCAAACTCTTCTTGTTGCTCTTCCAAAAACTCCTTCACTACCTTTATAGTGTCTCTTGCTTCCACATGAACTTCTTCTTCCTCAACCTTCTTTTCTTCAGTCACTAATTCTTCTAGGACTTTAGGAATCTCAACTTCTTCAACTGACAAAACTTTAGGAGCTTTAGTCTTCATAGGAATTTTAGCATCATCTATATCTAGAAAATTCAGAGTATCCTCAAATCTAGCTTCTTTTCCTTCTTCTATTACTGGACCGGATGGAACATCTTCAACATGCACTTCTTCAAAAACAACATTGTATCTATTCTTCAACAAAATTTCCTTAAGGATTTTCTTAGTATCCTTTGCAACTTCTTCAATCTGCCCAATCATCAGCTTGTTCACCCTTGTTTTGCTCTTAAAGTCTCTTTTAGCTTCATTGAGAATATTATTCAACTATTCTATAGTCATCACTGGACACATATCAACAAGTATCCATTTTCTCATTTTCTCTTCTTCAGTTCTTGCACTAACTCTCCTCATTTATAAGACTTCATACAGACCTTTGGGTAACTCAGACATTATTTCAACGAGTGTCATATTGAAATTATTCAAATACTTTATTGTCCCTTTCTCAAGAATTTTTTGACCGATGCTATCAAAGCTGTCATACCATTCACAAAGAGGCCTAAGATTACCATCCTTAATAGGGCCTTTTTCAACTTCTTCTACAAACATACTCGATTTGTCAGTTTTCATCTTTTTCTTTGCTTTCTCTTCATCGAAGGGCTTGTCCTTAGTGAATTTTGTTGCCTTTGAGCCCTTATGCTTAGTTTCTCTTACCTCCTCATCAGATTCAGTTTCTTCTTCTTCAAAAACAACAACATAGACTCTGGTGCTCTTGTCCTTCTTCCTCTTTCCTTCTCTACCAGATGTTTTGACTTGAGATTTCACAAGACTTGACTTCTTTGCAGGACTGAATGAGAGAGAAGAGCTCCTTGTGGATCTAGATTTGGCAGAGGATGCTGCCGAACTAGCAGACTCAATTCTAGCTGGCTCTCTTACTTCAACTTTTTCTCTTTTCCTTCTATCTTCCCTTCTAGCTTCAACTAATATACCCATGCTTTTTGCAAAAGCTTCCACTTCTTTTTTCACTGTCCAGATTATCATAGGTTTCTTCAATTGATCATGCACTTGCATATCCTTTTCCTCAAAGGTACCAAACCTCTCTTCTATCGTATCTCGAGGTTTACTCAAGAGGTGTTGAGCATATAGCTCCAAGATGTGTTTCTCAACCTCATAACCGATAGGCATTATCCACACTGTTCTATGATTAACAACTTCCATCAAACATTGATCAATATCAACCATGAAGAAAATTGTGTCCTTATAATTCTCCAAAATAGAAGTAGGAATCCTTTCCTTGGCTTGCATCTCATTCTGAAAACTCTTGAAATAACCCCAAATAGCAGTTTTTCTAGCTTTACTATCACCAATTCCATACAAGATATCTTTGATTTGAACAACTCTAGGTTTATTACCTTGCCATTGAACTTTTCCAACTCCCAGAACTTAATTCATAAAATAGAAGAATAAGCACAACAATAGATTACCATACTTGAAGGAATTCTTCTTATCCTTCTTGATTTTGCCAAGATTCTGCATTAGTTGGCTCCGAAGTAACTCACACAAGTCATAATCTGCATTGTCTTTGAACATTTGATATGCTGCATAGATTATTTTACCAGATACAGAATTTTCCCGACTGGAGTGATAGATCTTGTACCTAATGACCATAGAAGCAAATCCAACACCCACTTCAATAATATCATCAATTTTCACAACTCTCTTGTCGAACATTGAATTGGTTTCATTTGTGACCATTTGATTCTTCACAGCTTTCAATGTTGGCAACCCACCGGATGAATTTAAAATAGTAAGAGTCCTTATGGATTCCTTTGTAATCTTGAAAGGCTGACTTAACCACATGAACTCGACATGCACTCGACTCAATATATACCAAACCCACTCACTTTCTTTGAACACGGGAAACTTCACAATCTATGTGAATTTCTTCTCCTCCAAAGACTTCAATTCAGGTTTCACACATAAATCTTCTCCCACAATGTGATTGGTATACAAATTCAACAATTGGGAGCTTCCTAATTCTTCAAAATTTGCATGAATGTATGCCCTAATATCTTTGATATGAAAAATTCCATATGGAATAGAAGAAAATGCACCTAAAGGTTCTATTTCGATTAATTTGAATGGGGGCCATTTAAATTTTGGATGAGGCTTATCCTTAATATCAACAACCAATGGAGTAGCCATTTCCAGAATTTTCAAGTTCATGAGTTTTCAGATAAATACCTTTCGTTGGATTAGGGTTTGATTTCCAAATCGCCTTCAGACTTGAATCTTCACCAAATTTTTCCAAAGTTTGCTTCAAAGCTCTTTAAACTTCTTCTCAAAATTCAAAGTGACAAATGAGGGATAAAAATGACCTTTTATCATTCGCGCACCTAAATTTTTCATCACAATAAATGCATTTACCCTAGGTCTTTTGGATACCCTATTTTCATAGACTGTGAAAGAAAATTCTTCTACGGACCTTCAAGTTTTCATAAATTCTCTCCACAAGACATTCCAAAACAATTACACATCACTAATGCAATCATTGCAATCTACCACATTCTGATACTAACTACTGACAAGGGGGTTAAAATACTTTCTTAAGAACTCCCCCTAGGCCAAATGCCTTAAACTAATTCTCAGAGGAATTACCAAAACCTAGTTCTGGTGTGGAATCATTTCCTACATCAGAGGGACTCTTCTTCACCCATATCTTCTTCATTTGCTTCATGATCTCTTCTGTAGTAACTTTTCCTTTTCCCTTTTTGTCCTTCTGCATGTTTTTCCCTAGATTTACCAAACCCTTCCTGCTTCTACAAAATCTTGTAATGTGACCGGATTTGTTACAGTTATAGCACACAACATTTCTTTATCCAGACCAGTTGTTCCATTGATTTTCTCTTGATCTGCACTGGTTAGCAATATGGCGAAATCTATTGCAAGTATAACATTTGATTTATCTATTGAAAAGGTTGTTTGAAATATTTCTACATTCAACTAATTTATGACCATACTTATTGCAATTGAAACACTGGCTTGTGAATGATGGACCACTTGGATTCATTCTACTTCTACATTGAGCAACCATATGAACAAATTTATTGCAAAAAAAATAGTAACCATTGAATCTTTGAACACTAGGTTGTCTTACCAGATACCTTCTAGATTTGTTCATCTGATTTCCTTGCCTAAATCTCCTTTGACCAGATTTAGAGCTTTCTCCTTTCTCATATCCATGACCTCACTTGTCACATTCAGTCCTCTAACTTTTAATCAATTCATCAAGCTTGGATGAGCTAATCTTGAACTTCTGCTTGAATTCATTTGCAGTAGCAAGTTCATCTCTAAGATCAACGATCTACTTTTCAAGCTCTTCTTCATTATTTCTGTCTTCAATCTCCTTGGTCATCCTCATCACAATAGATTCCATCTCATGTTTCATGACAACATTATCTCTGGTAAGCTTTTCAAATTCCTATGTCTTTTCCTTCAAGGCTTGACTCAGGTGTTCACCTTCCATGCTCTTACTTTATTTCTTTTTAAGCTGATCACATAGTTCCTTTCTCTTTTCCCTTGACTCATTGATTTTATCTTTCAATAATTGAATGAATTTCTCAGCATTCATGAGGCTTGACTACAATTCCCATACTTCAGATTTGGACTGATCAAGATCATCTAGGGCCACCAAAATTTGTTGTTGAAGAATGCTTGAATCCATTGAATCACTTTCCTGAATCTTCCCCAAGCTTTTAAACTTCTTCTGAGGAACTGGGCTTTGATACCAATTGTTGTATTCAAGGAACATTGAGAGGGGGGGTGAATCAATGTTGTGCAATTTTTAACTTTATTAATCTGATCTTTAAAGCACTTATAACATTCAACCAAAAGAAGGATGCATGAACATAAAAAAAATAACCACAACACCATAACATAAGGTTTTTTTACGTGGAAAACCTATTAGGGGAAAAAAAACGGTGGAGGTCAATCCATAATATGATCTGAGTATACTCAAAAAGTGTTTACAAAAGGGGAATGCACATGCATTTAGGCACACTACCTAGAACTCACTACTCAAATACAAAATGAAGACTCGCCGTCTTACAAAAATATTTGGATTACATCTAGAAGATTTGAATTGACAAAATAGCATCTGCTAATGCCTGATTACAGTTTCGGCTAAGATCATTAATCACTTTCTTGACCTTTTGTCCGATTTTTCTCTTCTTTTTTTTTGCTTTAATTCGCATCACAAATACTTTTATGCACAAGTGAAAATTTGCATAATCACTCTACAATCCTTCTAAATTTTTCATCACACATCAACACACTTCGTACATACATCAAAATGATATAAATGATTGCTTATATATGTGTACGTCTAAACATTTAATCAACTGCATGTCAGATTCAACAAAACATAAAATATTTACAAACCATCAGCTCAATCCACAAATAATTTTCAATGCGCACCAACCAAAGTTGGCCACAAAATAGTGAGGACCGAAATCATCATGCTCGAACACAGAACACTTCAAACAATTACTTCTCGAAGATCCACAACATGCTACATTCACTTAGTCGGTCTTTTACATTGATAAACAAAAAATTAATCAACCAGATCTTCTACTTGCACAATAATTGATACGAGGCTCTATGATTGAAGTAAAACATAGATCATACATCTAAAAACCTTCCCTGAGATCCACAACTCAAAATGATAACAAGAAAATTTCATATGAATCGATGAACACAATTCTGTTGGATGCTCTGATCTAGTTTGATAGTTAATCACTTAGCTTCAATCTAACTTTCGGTATGAGAAAATGTTGACATGCGAATCAAATCACTAACTAAGGTTGCCATCAATGACAACACCAGATGATATGTGCAGTTTCTCTTGCCAACATGAACAACACTTAACACCAGATGTACATGGAAAACCCAGAATGGGAAAAACCATGGTGAGAAATGCTACTAGGATCTACAGTCCTAATCTAGCCTCACAAGCAATGCAGTTCAAGTACAATTTTAAGAGCTTCATCTCTAAGGAAGCTTCAACTCTCCATTTTAGAAGATACAACTTCAAGGATGCAACAACACCTTGATTTAGGAGCTACAACTCTAAGGAGACTACAATCCCCTAATATGAGCTACAACTCAGTATAATGAGGCTACAACATCTGAAGATTCACAAATTTAGTTATGCATAAACTGGTTCTGCAAAACCTATAATGCATCAATTCAATACATAACACTTTCTCTCATTGTTAACTCTCACACCATTGTAGGCAACTTATATATTCAAAATTTTAACTCTCTGTTACAACAAAACACTTCACTTATTGACCTTGTATTCTCTTCACTCACTCGGCCAAACCAGTTCACATCATTGAGGTGATGATTTATAACAATTTCTATCTTCATTGAAAAGAAACACAAATCACATTATAACCCTAATTGAAATTCAAAAGGATCAATTTCATTTTGGCAGGATGTTTCTAGGGTTTGTATGTCATTTCACCATTTTCCTATGTAGTGGATTCAAATTCAAACCGTGTGATCTTCTTTGCCTTAGAATCGCCATCTTCACCCAATCACCAAAAAAATCCTTGTTGGACATCTATTTGATAATCTGTGCAAGTGATTATATTTGATTATTTTCTTCTTCAGATGATCTCATACCTTATGCAAATCTGTGCCTAATTATTCACCATTGGATCAAATGCATTCATAGTTGTGTTTGTTTACATAAGAAATTGTGCCAACACTTGTGTCTTCCCACGCCTTGAGTCTATGTCATAGTTGTCATTTTTTATTTGCTTACTGATTAGGGTTACACAATAAATTACTATTGTCAAATATTTTGATTGACTAAATTATTGTTTTGCAACAAGATTGCAAAAACCAACAAATGATCGATCACCAGGTGTCATTGTTCCATTCGCCTTCCATATGCACGTAATCTGTCAACATTTTTTCGCTTTCATTATTGCCATATTTCTGTAACATTTTTGGGTTTCACCATTCATTACCGTGATGGATTAAACACAATGATCACCATTAGATTGCATACCATTTGATCTCTATTATTCTCTTATCACATCATATATCGCTAAACACCAACCCAATTTCCAAAAGGTTTTCGTGATGTGTGATAGTCACCATTACCATCAGGTCCCACTACCATGTTCTATCCATCATGGAATATTTTCCACCAATCCTTGCTTCCCCGTGGGTCTTGAATTGGTCCCACTGACTTCTCAGCAGACTGGAAGGGAAGCCTCCATGTAAATACTTACGACATCACTGACAGACCACCAAACCCATTGACTTCACTCATCATCAAATCAAAGGGACAACCATGTAACTCTCTTTGAAATTACTAAGTCACTTCAATGAGATTAAGTTTCTCCTTATCGCTCCATTGAGGAGAGTTTTCCTAGAATCCTACTGAGATATCAGTCTCGCCGATGAGATGGTCATCAAGTTGTCGAAGGGACTCCAAGACAAGTCCCATTGAAAGGCACCAATCATGTTGATGTAACCAACTCACACTGAACCATTTCCAAATCACATGATTGAAGAGAGAGTTAAGTGACTTTCTTTGAAATGACTATCATCTTGATGCACCTCCAGGACACTGCCAACCTAGGTGATGGGGCTGGTTACCAACACTAGGTTAATGACGTGAGTTGTCACTTAAGGTAACCTACAACTTGTCATAGCAAGTCAACAAGTAAATATAACATTGTAACCAGATTCACCATGACTGTAGTTCCTTTACATTTGCATGATTGAAACTACTCATATTACACTTATGATAGACATCAATGACCACATTTTTCCAACACCAACAGTCTCCTTTTGACATCAATGAATTTTTTTTCCAACAAAACAAACTTATTGAAAAAATAGGTCCTCTTAAGCATCTATTGAACAAGGCCACATTCACATGTCGTCTAGCTAAATGGGTAATGATCCTTAGTGAATTCAACATTGAATATGTAGATAGGAAGGAAATTAAAGGTCAAATAATTGAAAATCAACTAGAATATTCCCTTATTATAGATGATCACCCGATAGTGTCATAATTTTTAGATGAGGGCATATTCACAGTCATCCCATCTTAGATACATGGAAATTACATTTTGATGGATCATATAACCAACATGGATCAAGAGCAAGTATACTATTTATCACCCCCTAGGTGATTGTATACCCAAGTCATATCATTTGGCATTCCCATGTACAAAAAATATAGCAGAGTATGAAGCACTAATAATGGGACTTAGAACGACAATACAATGACAACTCAAGAAAATTCAAGTCTTTAGAGATTCTTAGCTAGTTATAATACTGATGAATGATGAGTACCAAACAAATGATGAAAAATTTATACCTTTAAAGAAAATGGTAGATAGTGTCAGGGAGTACTTCATTGATATCACATTTGAATAGGTTCCAAGACTAAGCAATGGGGCAACAGATGCCATGGCTACCATCAGATCTCTCTTAGATGTGCTGCACAATACTCAATAGTGTAAATTATTAGTGGAAAAAATCTTGGTCCTTGCATTTGATGTCCTAGAGTTTGAACTTGTGTGTAAAATAGTTGGTGTCAATTCCCCTTGGTACCAAGACATATACAATTACCTTTATCAACAAACCTTTCTGCCTGACTTACCTAATAACTAGAGAAAAACCTTCATCAGACGCTCATCCCGCTTTGGAGCTGAATCAATTTTTCCCATAAAGGTTGAGCTCCCTTCACTTAGAGTTTCTCTACACCATGTTATAGATGATGAAAAGTATATGATTGCAAGACTTCAAGACCTAAAGTTGCTTGACGAAAGGTGCCTCAACACACTACACCACTTGAAAGTATACCAAAATTGACTTCAATGCAACTACAATAAAAAGGTTGTTACATGCAGATTTGATGTATGAGGTTTGGTACTCAAGAAAAATAAAAAGAATCAATAAGAATGTGAAAATAAAGGGAAAGTTGAGCCTAACTGGCTAGGACCCTTTGTTATCACAAAAAATATTGGTCAGAAGCATATCCGTTATCAACATTTGAAGGTGAGCCACTTGATGAGCCCATCAATGGCATCCACCTGAGGAAATTCTATGTTTGACCTTTAGAGTATCTTAAGCGAAAAATTAAAAAAAAAGGATAAAGAAAACATAAAGAGAAATAATTTGCCCTATGGTGAAAACCACTTCAGTGGCACCTTGGGTAAGTACCATGGTGAAAACCTGTTTACAGGCACCATGTGTAGAAGCCATATTCCACCATCTATTAGTGCTCTCATCCAATCCATCCATAATAAAATATTTTTCAAATACCTATCACCCCTATCATGGATTGATATTGGTCAATCATAAGATCATTCATCCAAACTTAGAGCACTATCCTAAAAAAAAAAAAAAATTCCTAAAAATTCAACAACATCAAATATACCAAAAAATTCCAAAAACATCAAATATTCCTTAAAGACCCAAAACATTGAAAATTTCAAAAATTTCAAAACATAACATCTACCTTACCCATAATAAATTTCCATTTTCTGGACACAATATTGAAGAAAACACAAACCACACAACATCCCAACACATTGAGCGTTCATGAAACAATGGTGCAAGAGCACCATTAAACAATCTTTGTCAATTCAAGATGCTACTAAGTAGGCTTTAGGACTTGGTATGGTTTTGTCTAAATAAGGCCATTAATACCATTCTCCAGTGTAATTAGTCATATTAGTCTTAGGTGTTAAATTAGCAAAAGTTGCAAAAAGATGTAAATGTTGTTAAGTACAAAATTGTCAAAAAATGCAACTTTGGGGAATATGAAGAGTCATGATATTTAAAAAGTCATTTAAGGTCATTGGTTGGTTAGATTATGAATGTAATAATTATAAAATTCCTCCAAGAAGGATTGAACAAGGGGTTGATGTTTGTTTGAAGACAACTCAATAGAATACAACGTTATTTAATGCAAATTCTCTATTTTTTAAAACTTTCATAGTTCTGTACGGCCCGTACAGGCTTTGATATGCATTGAAATCTATTGGATTTTGTAACAGAATGTTATAACATTCATTTGAATCAAGGTTGAAGTTCTTACATTAAGATTCAGAGGAGATTTTTGTAGTTTTCTGAAAACTGCCTGTTAAAGGCCAATGTAGGGTTTTGATTGAAGTTAAATGATGATTTAGTCAATCCACCTATTGTCAGACTTTGTAACTCAATGGATTGAATTTTTTTGTGGTAGGATAGGTGTTCTTATGGTTTAAGAGGTAGAGGAGTCAAGTTTTTCAATTTGGAAGGACACCCTAAGACTAAACAATACATTTTTCTATGTGAAAATGATGGGTTAAAGAAGGGTTTTGAAAAATTGTTGAGGGAATAGTATATGTTAAAGAAGGGTTTTGAAAAATTCTTGAGGGAATAGTATATGTAAGGGTTTATTAACCTTTTTTAGGGTATTTGTGTCATGTTGTATGTGTTGGTTGAGTTTGGTAAGCCCAGGAGTTGTGATTTTCATTAGACCCTTGGTGTTTGGCATGTAGAGTGAGGGTTTTGTGGAACAATGATTTAGAGGTCTTAATCCTATGAAATAATGTGGAATATATTATTTTTATGCACAATTAAATACTTTCCATTGTGTTTGGGTGGAAACTTGGTGATTTGGAGGTTCCTCCTTTGTAAAAGAGGGCTAATTTAGTAGCCTAAAACATGGGTAGTTTGCTGATTCTCAAATTTGTGTCAAAGAAACCACTTGTGACCTTTTGGGATATTGTGTTGGAATCTATGAAAAGTCTTAAATGATGTTTTTTTTTCCTTTGTGTGGCCTTCTCCAAAACATATCTTCCAAGGTTTGGTTTTGAGGGCAACAAGCCTTAAGGAGAGTGCTTGAGCCAAGTTGAGAGAATTGTGTTGTAAGGGTGGTTTTCTTGATTGAGTCTGGTCAGTTTGAGTTGGATAGAGATTCAAACCCACCTTGCTTACATCAGGTGGTATTAGAGCTCAGTTATTAGATTTCTTTTTGGTGATTTGGTTGGATTTTATAGGTTGGAAGGTGAAGAGGCAATACTATCAAGATGCCTCCTAAAGGAAGCATAGTTGAAAGAAAGATGGATGAGTAGACTAAAGAAATAGAATCCTTGAAAAGATAGATGGATGCATTGAAATCTAAAATTGGAGTGGATGTGGATGAAAGTGATACTGAAGAAGAAGAGACTTCTAGTGAAGAGGAAGAGATGGATCTAGAGGATATGAGAATGATGAAGTTTTTGAAGGCTGTGAAGAGTGGTGGACAAAACAAAATGGATGTGCCTATATATAGAGGAAATCTAGATGGGGAAGAGCTCTTGGATTGGATAGGAGCCATGGAGAACTACTTTGACAGTGAAGAGATAGATGAGGAACACAAAGTGAAGAATGCTAAAACCAAATTGAAAGGACATGCTTTGCTATGGTAGAACTTTGTGCAAGATGAAAGGAAGAGAAAAGGAAAGAACAAGATCACTTCTTGGGAGAGAATGAATTCAAAACTAAACGGTAAGTTTCTTCCTTGTGATTATAATGTTCAATTACTTAAAAGATTACAAAATCTTAGGAAAAAAGAACAAGATGTGCAAGCATACATCGAGGAATTCTATAGGCTAAGTATAAGAAAAAAGCATGAGGAGGACGAGGAAGAAAGAGTAGCTAGATATCTCAATGGCCTAAGGTATAAAATTCAAGATGAAATCAGTTTGTTGGCACCAAAAATAGTTGAGCAATGTTTTCAAATGGAAATAAGAGCAGAAGAAAAACTAAAGAAGAGACAAGAGAAGGAAACAAGAGGAAGAGGTAGTACTTCTAGGGGTAGAGGTACATTTTGAACACCAAGACAGTCTAAAGAAGATCTGGAAGATGCTGATAAGAGTAAAGAACAAGCACCTGAATCAAGAGGAGGATGGAGAGGTGGAAGGACAAGTTTTAGGCAAAGAAGAGGTTCTAATGAGTTTGTAGGCAGGTGTTACAAGTGTGGTGAGTTTGGTCACCCTTTCTTCAAGTGTCTAGAGAGAATTGGTTCAACATCAAGTGGAGGAGAAAGGGAACCTGATAGGAGAGCCCAAATTGTTTATGAAGATGAAGTTGAAAGTTCAAACTCCAATGCTCTTTGTGCTACTCCTGAAGTAGGTGAGATGTTGATGACGAGAAGAAAAACCTTGAAGACATACATGGAGAGAGAGAAAATCTAGAGGAGAGCCTTGTTTAGAACAACATGCAGATGTAAAAATAAGGTATGTAAAGTGATTGTTGATTCTGGATGCATTGACAACATGGTATCTAGTGATATGGTGGAAAAATTGCATTTGGAAAGGGTACCTAGAGAGAAGCCTTATAAAGTGTCTTGGGTTAGTGAAAATCAAATCATTTTGGTGAGTGAACAAGCTACTATTGAGTTTCAAATTGGTCAGTATAGGCATACAGTTGTTTGTGACATTCTGCCTATGAGTTGTTGCCATGTTTTTGGTGCAGGAGCACCCTGACAAAATCAAGCCTCCATGAGAAAAAAATGAAATTTGATTCAAGTTTTGGTGTATTGATCATGTAAAAAAGTTAAATAAGTTATTATGAGGTCACTTGATGTTTATTAGGTCCAAAAATGCAAAAAAAATTGAGAAATACAAGAGTTGTTAACAAATATTGATTTAACTGCACCATTGTGTAAAAATTGCACTATGGGAGTTGAAGAGTCTTAGGAATTGGTGGGTAGTTAGAGAATAGTTGGTAGGCTAAAATTTAGTTGTATTTCATTTAAAAATTCTTTTGTAACTTTTGAAGGTTAAGGGGCGTTAAAGGTTTGTGCATCAAGACATTTAAGGTGGGTACTTGGGGTGTAAAAGGGGCTTGGTCATGTTTTTTTTGGAATATTGAAGGAAGTCCAAGGTTGAACCACTAATGAGTCTTGACAAAAAAAGTTTGTAGCTTTATGACCTATGGTTCCATGAATGCATAAGTGAGGACAATCATGATAAATTGATAAGAATTGAAAAGGAAGGTTTTGTGTTTGTTTTTTTTGGGTGAGATAAGGTTGATTAAGGTGTTTTGTGAGTTGGTTAAGAAGTTTTGAACTATAAAGAAAAGTTGAGTGTTTTTGTTGAGTTTTGTGAAGGGAAATATAGTTGAATAAGTGTGTCCAAAGAAGGGAAGTTTAAGATTGCTTGTGATTTGTCAAAATGAGATTGTGTGAGTTTGTTTCCTTCCTTTGACTCTACATCAAATTGGTATTAGAGCTCGGAAAATATTTGGGGTAGTGAGTTGTGGTATTGTGGTTTTGTGTTTGATGTTGGTTATGGTTTTGTGCAGGCCAGAAGAGCCTGGTTGCTGCCATTGGGAAGGCAGAGAGAAAGTTGAGAAGTTGAAGCAAGGAGGAAGCTTGCTTGTGAATATGGAAAATTTGAAGAGGCATTTGCAGGAAGAGGAAGAAAGGAAGAAGAAGAGACAAGCAAAGATTTACAGAGAAATTTCTGAATTGAGGCAAGAGTTGAGGAGATTTGAGAATGAGTTCCAAGAATCCATGAAGAGGATAGAGCAAGAGGTGAAGCAATTAATGAGTTGGCACTTGAAGGTAAACAAGAAAGTGTCATGGCCTATAAGGAGGATAACCAAGAGGAGAAGAAGACAAATTAGGATGAAAGGGAAAGAAGCTTTTGGAGATGCAAGGGAAGAATTCATTGATGAATATGTTGTAGATATTCCAAGGCATGAAGATGAAGAGAGGACAAAGTTCATAGACCTGATTTCAAATGTTGAAGACCTTGGATTAGTGACAAGATTGGATAAAGAGCAGATTGTGAATGAATTGACCTTGGAGATCTACAAAGGATTGATAAATGATGGAGGTATGATGCTAGAAATCATGTTTCATTTCATTTTGTTACTATATTTTGGACAAGGATCAAGTTGCAAGTTAAAGGACAAAGGGAGAAGCATGATTTTGAGGTGTATAAAGGAGTGAAGAATCTGATTTTAGAGGGAGATCAAGATAGGATGGTGATTTGCATGTACAAGTTTAAACCTAAGGTAAAGATGAAGGTGATTTGGATCAGTTGCAAGGACAGTTAGTGGTAGAGCATAGAAAGGATGCAATTTTGTTGACAACATCACAATTCAAGTGGACTTGAATTTTTCTTGGCCAGGAGTTTGGTGCAGGAGCACCCTAAAAAAATCAAGCCTCCATGAGAAAAAAATGAAATTTGATTCAAGTTTTGGTGTTTTTATCATGTAACAAAGTTAAATAAGTTATTATGAGGTCACTTGATGTTTATTAGGTCCAAAAATGCAAAAAAATGTGAGAAATACAAGAGTTGTTAACAAATATTGATTTAATTACACCATTGTGTAAAAATTGCACTATGGGAGTTGAAGAGTCTTAGGAATTGGTGGGTAGTTAGAGAATAGTTGGTAGGCTAAAAGTTAGTTGTATTGCCTTTAAAAATGCTTTTTTAACTTTTGAAATTTCGTGGGTGATTGTGTTTTAGGTTTGGAATGAATAAAGACGTCATTTTCTGCATATTTACACATAAATTCTTTGTTTCTTGGTTGTGTACGGCTTAGTATGGATAGGAAATGGTATAATTTTTTTTGTAAGTGATAATTATATCAATCAACTCCCATTTAGACCTGATTTCATGTGAATTGGTGGAGACATGAGATAGTTATAGTGTTTTTTTGTTAAAACTGCCCCTTATTAGGGTAATCAGAGTTTGAATAAATTGTGTTTCTCAGTCTGTATATGGTGGAATCCTCTAGTTTTTGGTGAGCATATTATCCTATGCATGTTATTTCATAATATAATGGTCTTGGGCCGATATTATAATGTTTAGTGGTGAATGATAGAAATGTAGGACTGTAATTTCTGAGAAAACGGTCTGAAATAGGGTAGATAAGGGAACTTAACCTAGGGTTTATAAAGATATGCATGGAAATGGGAATCTTATGGAATAACAAGATTTAGCAGACCTAAAATGATGTGTTCCAATTGGTGGTAAGGGGAAATCAATCTTGGAGGTAGTAAATACAATAAGCCCAGTTTGGTGTTATTGAGACCTAGTAGGCCTGTTTTGCAACATGGTCATTTATGTTTGAGCATTTCTTTTTAAAGCACCATACCATGACTTAGAAATATGTTTTAAAGCACAATAATAGGAATTCAAAAAATTTATTACAGTGGGGCTAGAAGGTATACACACAGATAATTTTGATAGTGTGTTAAGGCATGACTACAAGGAAGGTTAAGGGGAATTAAAGGTTTGTGCATCAAGACATTTAAGGTGGGTACTTGGGGTGTACAAAGGGCTTGGTCATGTTTTTTTGGAATATTTAAGGAAGCCCAAGGTTGAACCACTATTGAGTCTTGACAAAAAAAGTTTGTAGCTTTGTGACCTATGGTGCCATGAATGCATAAGTGAGGATAGTCATGATAAATTGATAAGAATTGAAAAGGCAAGTTTTGTGTTTGTTGTTTTTGGGTGAGATAAGGTTGATTAAGGTGGTTTGTGAGTTGGTTAAGAAGTTTTGAACTCTAAAGAAATGTTGAGTGTTTGTGTTGAGTTTTGTGAAGGGAAATATAGTTGAATAAGTGTGTCCAAAGAAGGGAAGTTCAAGATTGCTTGTGACTTGTCAAAATGAGATTATGTGAGTTTGTTTCCTTCCCTTGACTCTACATTAGTTTTTCTAGGTAGGCCTTGGAAGTTTGATAGATCAACTATGTATACTGGAAGGAAAAACACTTATACCATAGAAAAGGATGGAAGATTGTTTATAATAACTACATTGGTTGAAGGGGTAAGAGAGCAAGGTGAGAGCATGAGGTTTGTAGCTAAGTCATAGTTTGATACTGTTAGAACAGTGAATAGGAAGGATAAAGGTAATATGCAGACATAGAGGAAGAGGAATGTTTTTGTGTGGAAAAGAAAAGAAGGTGGAATGATGTCTTAGGTTGGTGTAGACAAGAGTGAGTGTGGAAGGTTTGTAGTAAATCAAGAAGACAGTGATGGAATATTGATAGGGACAATCATGTTCCCTGAAGTAGTGGTTATAGAGAAGAAGCAGTCAAAAGTTGTCAGTACAAAAGTTTATAAGGCCAAGGATAAGAAGACAAAGGTTTTTGATGATGATAGGATAGTGAACAAGGTACTTGCAGGTCTGATAAAGGTTGAAAAAAGTGATGATACAGTTGACAATGAAAAGAATGGAGACAAAAAGAGCATGGGGCAAGAGGTAAAAAAAATCAAATATTCCTAAAAATCCAACAACATCAAATATACCAAAAAATTCCAAAAACATCAAATATTCCTAAAAAAATGAAAACATTGAAAATTTCAAAAAATTCAAAACATAACATCTACCGTACCCATAATAAATTTACATTGTTTGGACACAATATTGAAGAAAACAAAAACCACACAACATCCCAACACATTGAGCGTTGATGAAATAATGGTGCAGGAGCACCATTAAACAATTTTTTTCAATTCAAGATTCTACTAAGTAGACTTTAGGATTTGGTATGGTTTTTATAAATAAGGTCATTAATACCATTCTCCAATGTAATTAGTCATATTTGATGGATATTAGTTTGTTTTGAGTCTTAGGTTTTAAATTAGCAAAAGTTGCAAAAAGATGTAAATGTTGTTAACTACAAAATTGCCAAAAAATGCAACTTTGGGGAATATGAAGAGTCATGATATTTCAAAAGTTATTTAAGGTCATTGGTAGGTTATAATATTAATTTAATAAGTATGAAAGGCCTCCAAGAATGCTTGAACAAGGGGTTGATGTTTGTTTGAAGATATTTCAATAGAATACAACATTATTTTCTGCAAATTCTTTATTTTTTTGAACTTTCCTAGTTCTGTACGGCTCGTATATTCTTTGATATGCATTGAAATATATTGGATTTTGTAGAGGAATGTTCTAACATTCATTTTAATCAAGTTTTAAGTTCTTTAATTAAGATTTAGAGGAGATCTCTATAGTTTTCTGAAAACTGCTTGTTAAAGGCCAGTGTAGGGTTTTGATTGAAGTTAAATGATGATTTAGTCAATCCACCTATTGTCAGACCCTGTAACTCAGTGGATTGATTTTTTTTGTGGTAGTATAGTTGTTCTTATGGTTTAAGAGGAAAATGAGTAAAGTTGTTCAATTTGGAAGGATTCCCTAGGGTTGAACAATGCATTTTTCTATGTGAAAATGATGGGTTAAAGAAGGGTTTTGAAAAATTGTTGAGGGAATAGTATATGTAAGGGTTGATTAACCTTGTGTAGGGTATTTTTTTCCTATTGGATGTGTTGGTTGAGTCTGGTAATCTTGGGAGTTGTTATTTTCATTAGACCCTTGGTGTTTTGCATGTAGAGTGAGGGTTTTGTGGAACAGTGATTTAGAGGTCTTAAGCTTGTGAAATAATGGTGGAATCTATTGTTTTGATGCACAATTAAAGACTTACCATTGATTTTGGGTGGAAAATTGGTGATTTGGAGGTACCGCCTTTGTAAAAGAGGGCTAATTTAGTAGCTTAAAATAGGGGTAGTTTGCTGATTCTCAAACTTGTGTCAAAGAAACCACTTGTGATCTTTTGGGATATTGTGTTGGAATATGTGATAGGTATTAAGTGACATTTTTTTGGCCTGTGTACGTAATTCTCCAAAATATATCTTCCAAGGTTTGGTTTTGAGGGCTACAAGCCTTAAGGAGAGTGTTTGAGTCAAGTTGAGAGAGTTGTGTTGCAAGGGTGGTTTTCTTGATTGAGTCTGGTCATTTTGAGTTGGATAGAGAGTCAAAACCACCTTTCTTACATCAAACAATTAGGGATAATATACTCTAGCTAAACTATATACAAAAGTACTAATCAATTGCCAAATCTACTTTAAAATCTTATCAAACAAATCATGTCCTAACAGTTACATCTTTCCTACAATGGAAAATTTTCATTATTGAGAAAATCTTTTCTGGCAAGAAATTATAATAGATGTTGATCTATTTGGTCTTTGAGTCTTTTATTGTTTGACTTATCTTACTATCCTACTCCAATGATCCTCAAGGATATATCAAAATGATTAGAGGAGCGAGAATGGGGCCAGGTCATTGCTTTAAATATGCCATGTTGGTGGAATGTTTTTCAAATCATTGCTATGATAGGTATGTTTCCTTGTGTGTATTGGACTAGATTCAAGCATTAATTAAAAAATCAATGTCTATAAGGTCATCAATTACCTTTATGCATTAGGGTTATCATGCTATGAAGCTATGTTCCCTTACATATTCCAACAAGATTCTATCAGGTCTAGTACATTTAAGAATAATCCTTGTTTGTTGTGTGTTTTTCCAAGAAAAGGATACTGAAGTTTCTAATGTTTGTCTCAACTTGGTGTACATATATCCACTTGTCTCTTATAAAAAATTTTAGGCAAAAGGAAACAGATGCCGCCATAGAAAATCATGCCTTGGTGTGCATACATCCGCTTGCTACATAATAAAATGCTTTATGATGATAAAACTAACACAAAATAAAAAGCACAAGCTATATCAATCCATCTCTTTCCATTCACATCACTCTATTTTCTCATTCATTCTAATATGTGACATCGATCGACATTAACTATCTTATCACCATCTTTCCTCATATTATGTTATTCCTATTCCCAATCTTTCATATTCTGCTCTTTCCATTTCCTTCACCTCTATCACATCTTTTTAATACTTTTCAAGAATTTAACTTAACAATTTCATTCTTTTGTCAAACTCTTGAGGGGGCATCCTACATTCATTTCTTCATTTTTTGATGTAAACTAGGACGTGTCATCACTTTCTTTGAAACAATGCTTTAAAAACACATTGTCTTAGAGGGGAAAAATGTAGACACCTAATTCTAACTAAATGATTAAATTAATGGTCATTTTCACTTCATCCTAATAATTAAATAATTTCATATTATTTAATTAAATTTATATTATCTATTCATCTATATAAATTAAATAATTAATGTTATTTAATTAATTTACTAATTATTCTTCTATTCTAAAGTTTAATTAAATAATTTATTATTATTTAATTAATTATCCATTTCCCACTTCCTAAATTAAATGATTTTTTAAATTATTTAATTAATTTATTTATCTCAAAAACATTATCTTCTTTCAAAAGAAATAAAATTATTTATTTTATTTATTAAATCCAACCTTTCACATGTAATTAAATTTATTTAATTATTAAATACTCATGCAAATTCGACCTCACTTGTTGACTGAGACTTACTCTTAGTCCACTAATCAATCTAATCAGTCCACTCAATCAAATCCACTTCACTCCCACTCACTTTGAGTCCTCTAAGAAATCAATTCAATCCACTAACCATCAGTTTGAGTTAACACTCCAATTAATCCTCTTAATTGAATCATGCAATCAATTATTTAAAATCTTGTAGCCACTTAAATGACCCTCAATTCCTCCTATCAATCCTCAACCATTGATCTTCTCAGTCTCTCCTCTCATCTCGACTGTTGAATGGTGTCATCGAATATCTATAAATGCAAGCATTCCCTCCATTTATCATCTCAAATTGTGCAAGAAAACTATACTCATATTTTGTAGGTGCTTTTATGCTATTGTTCTTGATTTAAATCTAGGAGAAAATGTTACTTATACCATTTCTTCCATGGTGAAATAGAGGAGAGTAGTGTAGTTCTGCTAAGGTGAATTGTGTGTGTGCTTGCAATTTTTGCATCATGTTTAATTCAATTTGCTTTATTTACTCTATTGTTGTGATTATTTGACTATGATTTAGTTTGATTATTGATTTATTATTTAAGTATTTCACAGTTGATTTTATTTGGTCATACATTTGTATGAAATCTACACAACCATACAGACTTGTATGGTAGTTTGGTGTAGATTCTATGCACTCTATACAAAAATCAAGTTGATTGTGTTATTTTTCAATGACTTGGGTGATTTCCTAGCAACTATAGTTCTTAGGATGACTTTCCTGGTGGATGTAATGTGTGTTGATGCCAATTTCTATTCTATTGATGTAATCTATTAGTCGTCACTCCATGACTACTTGACTATCTCTTACTCTAGGTTCCACTACTAGTCCCATTACTGACCAAGGGTTGCATTAATATCTTGGCCTGATGATCGATAGGCTTAGTGCTTGCATGACTAGGAGCCAAAATTTTAGCCTCAAAACTTTTTCCCTTTTTGGACCTATTTTATGAAATAGACTATATCTTGGGTATACAAAGTTAAATTTTGATAAACCATATATCATTAGAAAGATGGTTCAAAGCACTTTCTAGTGGTACTAGTACATTTTTATAATTTTCTATTACTGTGTTTAATTGCCTATTGAAGTTGGATCTACCTATTTTTTCTTCTAGGCTCATAACTTTTGGCTCAAATATCCTTTTTTTTTCACTTCTTGCAATATTAGAAAGATGATTTAGTGCTCTACATAGATCTCAAACCTGATTTTATAGAATTTTTACCGTACACATAGATCAAATCTAAACTGCATTTTTTATTTGTTTCTTTTCAATTATCAATTTGTAAAAGGGTTTGGTTTTTCTTATTGTGTGGGGATAAATTTCCATCCTATAGTACCTTTAAAAATTTCATAACACACAAATAATATTTAGTGACTTTGAAAAGTTAAAAGCTAAACATACACATTATAGAAACCTCTTTTATTGATTACCTTATATCACATAGTTATCACACCTAGAAGCCTCATATGACTAGATTGCTCATGTCCAAGGGACTATAATCTGTATTGGATGATATTGTACTTGAGTTTACTAAAGAATATGAGAGATTTCCCTATAGAAACAAGATGGATGAAGTTGTGGGTCTTATTTCACTTCATGTTTGAGACAACCTATTTTTTCACATAGAGTTTTGTAGGAATCCTAAAAGAATCTAGGATAAGTATTTATTTGGGATTGATAATGATTTTGGACATTACATATTGAGAAAAAAGTGACTATATTGACACCTAGTTTATTTTTGTCTATTGATAACTTTCTAGTAAAGTTCAAGCCATTGAGTTCACTTTTACAAGGTTGTGGAAAGGACATGGATGGTGATGCATGTATTTTTTGATATTTTCTAATCTTTAAGGACCCTTTTAGATGTTCTCTTCTACCTTACATTAAAATATGGATTCATTGAGCTGTACATTAATATTTCCTTAGTTAGAGGTCTTTTGTGATCTCTTGATAGGAGTATAGGCTAAGTTGACATATTTGGAGTCACTTTCTAGTTTCAAGACTCATGCATTGGTTTTTAAATCATATAAGGGAAAATGTAAGAAGAAACCCAAGCCCAAGATATAATATATATTAGGTAATGAGGGTTCCTTCAATTCTAAGAAAAAAACATATTATAAATGTCAATCCAAACCTAAAAATAACAAATTTTATAATCTTGGCTATTCTTCCTCTAAGGCAAAGAAGAAATCAGGAGACCCTTATAGTATGGAAATGAGGGACATGCATTTATTGAATGTTATAAAAGAGTAGAAGTACTAAAGGATTCCATGCAACAATACACCATTTCACTCTCCAAGTCATCTTCCATTGACATAAGCAAGGGTCATGCACTTTTAGCGTAGGATTCATCTTTATCTCATTGTTGGATTATAGACTCTAGAGTCTCACATTATTTGAATAATTTATCTAATCTAATAGCGTCTATTTTTATAAGTTCTCATATTTTAGTGGGTAACTCCACATATTTTAATTTTGGGTTCAGGGATTATTCAAATGACCAATGATCACATTGATGATGTTCTACTTGTTCTTGATATTTTTGGTAATCTACCCTCCATCTACCAAATTTTTCACACTAGAGGGGTACTATAGTTGCAATTTCACCCAATGATGTTGTAATTTGTGATCTCCATCATTTAGAAATAGTTATTACTTTAGGGAGAGTTGATCATGAATCTAGATTGTATAGGTTCCATACTTTTGAGTCATCTAGTGGTTCATCACACATTGCCCATGTAGATTCCTTGAGTATACTTTGGCATGAAAATTTTGGGCATGTCAACTATAGGTATCTACAATAGTTGAGTACATAGGAGATACTTGGTCTTCGTAAGGTTTCAGACACAAAGGGCATTTATTAATATTATTTTTTAGTAAACAACAAGATCCCTTTACCAAGGGAAAGACCCACCATGCTTCTACTTTATTGGAGTTGGTATATAGTGACCTTACATCCTTCCCCACTCCATTTTTAGGTGCCAAGTATGTGCTTACATTCATTGATGATTACCCTCATTGTACATGTGTGTACTCTCTCAAGTACAAGAGTGATGTCTTCACCACTTTCAAGATATTTAGGGTATTCATGGAGAATCAATCAAGTTCTTCTATTTAGAAAATTCACAAAGATAATTGGGGAATATATGAACCAAATATTTTATGACTATTACACTAAGAATGATATTCATCATCACTTTATGGTTCCTTTTACTCCTTATTAGAATGTTGTTACTGAATGCAAGAAAATATCGCTAAGGGAGATGGCCAACTATATGCTTCATGGATCTATCCTTTTGGGTTGGTGTAATTAATTGTGCTAATAGTATTTAAAACCACATTCCCAAAAAGTTAGTTCCAAATATCACTACAAGGAGGCTTGCTCCAATATCAAGCTTGATGTTTTCTTCTTTAGGGTATTTGGTAGCAAATCTTGAGGATTCATACCAGGCGATCAACATAATATAATGGAGAAGGAAAGTCAATCATTAATTTTTGTTGGCTATTATAAGGATGTGTAGTATTATAAATTATTTGATCCTATCATGAGCGATATCTACTTTCACAAAGATATCTAGTTTGATGAGTCCTTCCTACATTTGTATTCTACATCTGCTTCTTCTTCCTCACTATCTATTCCAAATTCTTTATTTCATGAGGGTACATATGCATTGGAGTATACTTCAAATGATGGTTATTGACCACCACCTCCTACTCCACTATATTTTGCTCCTCTCACTTGTGTTTTTCCTAAGTGGAACTGTACTACTATTTAAAAGGGTATATATTTAGTTGGTGATCTTATGGTTTCTCATAACACTCACTCTCAGTCTTCCTATACCAATATTCTAAGTCATGCTATGTATACTAATCCATTTATTTTTTAGAGGATTTAGGTATTATAGAGTGGGATAAACTATGGATGAGGACTATTCTTCATTGATGATGAATCACACATAGGGTTTGGTTTCTCTTTCTTTGAGGAGAAATATGGTTTAATGCAAGTGGTTATACTACACCAAGTATGTAATAGATGGTTCTATTGAGTGATACAAGGAATTTATTGTTAAGGGTTTGTTGGATGTTGAGGGTATTGAATACACCAAGAAAATTTTCCCTATGAATAAGATGGATTTAGTTTTCCTTGTAATTTATCTAGTTGCATACCAAGGTTGGCCTATTTACTAGATGATTGTGAACATTGCATTCTTATATATTGATCTTCGTGAGGAGATCTACATGGATCAAACTTTAGTATTTTTGCAAGAATATTCCTTTGTTTTCGTGATATGATGCTCTTTGTATGGTCTTAAGCAAGCTCCAAGGAATTGGTATGTGAAGATATATGGTTTCCTAATTATATTTGGTTTTACATGCTACCACTCTAATCACATAGTGTATATTCACTGACATGGAGCTAATATTTTGATACTAGTATTGTACAAAAAATATTTTAATCTTACTAATAGATCCTCCTCCATGCTCTAGGATATATTAAATTCATTTATGGATCACTTTGATATGAAAAATATTGAGCTTCTTCACTTATTTCTTGGTCTAAAATTTCTTCAATATTTTGAGGGTATCTCCATTCATCAACAAAAGTATATCATTTATCTTCTTCATCATTTTAGTATGGTTTATGGCAAGAAAAAATCTACACCATTTCAGTCAAGGATTACATTTACTACCACTTGGATGACACCTAATTTTGATGCTACTATATATAAACAATTGGTGGGTAGTCTCTTATATTTGAACATTTGACTCAAATCACATTTGATTGACTAACCTAATTGTGAAATTTTTAAATTTGAACAACTCCATATTTTAGTATTTTAATGCACCAAATATGTGACTAACCTACCATTTTTGGAGTCCTAAAACGAGAGTTTTTTCCCAAATTGAAGGTCAATCTACCTAGAAAATAAGACACAAAACTAAGTCCCAACATTCCCCACAATCTACTAGTTCTTCTTATGGGCCTTATCAAATTAAGGATTAAAGGAAAGTGAAAGTTCAATACCTATCCCCACCTAGTAAATTCAAACAAAAATCTATCATCCCCTAGACCTCCACCACATCATACTAAGCTCATTTCTTGACCTATACCCCACCTTTCTTCTCCCCTTGTTTCCTAGCTTACTTTGCAAACTATTCCCTCATCACAAAGTAGTGGACAATCTCAAGAAAAGGATAAAAATAAACCATTTGGGAGAATTGAGGTCTTTCTTACACCTTCCATTTTCTCTCCCATTATCTAATAACTCTCGAAATTACTCCTTTCTCACAATTGACGAGAGCCATTTATGTCCCATTTTATGCCATGTTTTAGCCTTTTTCAAATGCTTCAATCCCATCCCCATATTCTATTTCCATATCTTATCATAACATTTTACCATTCTATGTTGCCTATGATTAATATATGAGTGATATTTAATATAGTTTTGGGATGTTGCCTATGATTAATATATGAGTGATATTTAATATAGTTTTGGGATAAAAATATGAAAAATAATTATTAATTTTCTTTACTAATAAGTGTTGTTATTTTAAGCCTTGGAAAATATATCTTGCAACATGTAGACTTCCTGTCATCTTCATACAAACTTCCTATCACATTGGTCACAGGAACCTTCCTGTCACCTTCTTCACAGGAATATGGCTTGTGCTTATTGTTGTAGTTTTCTTTTCTATGTGGTTGACTCTAGTTTCACTTGTTAATTCCTCCACCCACATGCCACAAGTTGATATAATTAAACTGCCAACTATACAACAATAGAATTCCTCTCCACATTACTAAATATGATGTACAGATAAATTATTGTGGTTATTTTCTATTATATTGTTTTGATGACAACAAGGTGTGATTATTATATTGTTAGGAAATAGGTTTAGTAAAAGTATGATGAGTATATTGTTAAGAAATTAGTTTAGTATGTTAAGGAAAGATTGGCCATGGGCCATCAAATTTTTTCTTAACTAGTTAATTTACCTTAGCCATTGAATTATAAATTGCAAAACGTGTTTTTGTTTATGCATTGAAACTATATAAGCACTTGTATGTAATATCAACTTGGCTGAGAAAAAAATACATTTGGTTCATTATTGAGAATATGTTTCAAAGTCTCCTTCAAAAATTTTGTAAGCTTCTTGTTTCATTAGTTGACTGGGAGGTAGGGTGACCACTCTTCAACCATTGATGGAATGTAAATATTTTATTTTTTACAAGGCATGTTTTATGGGTTTTGATTTTAATTGATTACATTTTTCATTGTTATGTTTCTGTGATATGATAAGTGTGAAAAGTGTTAATAAATTAAATGTATTATTGATCTAAGTTTTATTTCTATACTGTAGAATTAATTATTATGATTTTTGTGATTGATAGTTATTGATTAAGTTTCTGTCTCAGAATTTACTGTCATAATTTATGCACAGTTCCTGTCGCAATTTTTGTTTTTCCTGTCACAAAATACTGTAGAACCAGTGATAATTTCTATAGCAGTTCTTGTCATAGGAAAAATAGAAACATTAATCTTATTTTTCAACTT